>ML401659.1:0-18899 GCA_005239525.1 Nicotiana knightiana
ATATACCTATGCACGACATGACATTCATACGCATATGCATTATGCTAAAAGTGATTTATTATTACAGAGTTATCCTGACATACAGGTTGAGTCAATTAGTTGTATTTATTTATGTGCCTTACATACTCAGTACATTATTCGTACTGACGTCCCTTTTTTCCTAGGGACGCTGTGTTTCATGCCCGCAGGTGCAGGTAGGCGAACTGACGGTCCCCCTTCTTAGGATCCCTGATCAGCGAGATTTAGAGTGCTCCACTTGATCCGGAGCTACTTTTGATTTTGGTACGATACATTTGTATATAGATATATATGGGTATGACGTGGCTCAGACCCGTCTTTATATAGTTATTTTTCTATTAGAGGTCTGTAGACAGTATGTCTAGTTGGATAGTACGTGGCCTTGATGGCTTCCAGTTTTGAGATGTATAGTTGTGTATAGCAGCCTTGTCGACTCGTCCTACGTATGTTGTACGTATATGTATGTATGCCTTTTTGTGCAGATTTCCTTCATNCTCAGGCACCTGTCGTGGCCGATCGATTTAGGTCGTGACAGAAGTGGTATTAGAGCAGTTTTGTCCTAGGGTTGTCTACAGACCGTGTCTAGTAGAGTCTTATTTATGGGTGTGTCGTGCACCACACTTATAAACAGGAGGCTACAGGACATATAGGATGTTATCCTCTCTTTTTATCTCAAATCGTGCAATACAAGAATTCATGTTCCTAACGATACGTTATATTGTCAGTAATGCCCCCAAAGAGTACGGTCGCCCAGAAGGGAAAGTCCGTGGTTGGTGAGACTACTAGTCGAGCGCCACGAGTTACCAGGGCTCGGGGAGAATCTCATGGTGAGCTTCCATCTCAGACTTCACATACCCCGCCTTTTCAAGAAGAGCTCCGAAGGGCACCAACTTCAGCGCCCGCCCCTGTACATTCAGCACCTCAGTCAGATGCGCCGGGTCAGGAGATGAGAGATGATGTTCAGTTATTGACCCAATTAGTAGCGGCACAGGCTCGGCGTTAGGAAACAAGTATCAATCACGCAGATAGGTCCGTGAGTGCGAGGGTTCGTGACTTAATTAATTTAGACCCTCCGGTATTCACTGGAGCAGACCCGAACGAGGACCCTCAAGTATTTATTTATAGAGTGCAAAGGATGTTATGGGTAATAAAGGCCACTGTGACTGAGTCAATTGAGCTAGCTTCCTATAGACTCCGAATATTGCAGTTAATTGGTACGAGTCTTGGGAATTGTCCAGAGGTGAGAATGCCCCTCCAGCTGTATGGCAGGAGTTTACAAAAGCTTTTCTTCGTCATTATATGCCACCAGATCTTAGGCGAGCCAGAGTTGATAGGTTCTTGACCCTTCGGCAGGGAAACATGAGTGTTTGGGAGTACAGTCTTCAGTTTGATTCGTTGGCTAGGTATGCTCCCACTATTGTATCTAAGATTGAGGATCGGGTTCATCGGTTCGTGATGGGATTAGAGCCTCACTTGCTTAACGATTGTATGTAGGTTTCACTTCATCTAGACATGGATATTTCTCATATGCAGGCATACGCTCAGGGTGTAGAGGAGTGTAAACAGAAATAGAGGACCGACAGTGAGCATGATAGGGCCCAGAATAAGAGAGCGAGGTCTTCGGGTCCTTCTGGTGAGTTTCGAGGTGGTCAGAGGCAGCAGTATTCGAGATATCCATCCCAGCCCTCGGCTAGTGCGCCCGCTCAGTTTGGCGGTAAGAGATTTGATCGTTCTACATATTCAGGGCCTGGTCAGAATTTTAGGGCCTCAGGTTCTCAGTATAGGGGTGAGTCAAATCAGATGAGGCCACCCTTGCCACGATGTACTCAATGTGGTAAGCAGCATACCGAACAGTGCCGTATGGGATTAGGTGTTTGTTATACTTGTGATTATCCCGGCCATGTTATGAGGGAGTGTCCGATGAGAGGTGATGCAAGCATAGCTTAGGCAGCGGGATATGTAGTTGGATCGTCATCATCAGTACGCCCCTCTAGGCAAGGTCCCCATGCACCAATGAGTCGTGGTAGAGGCAGAGGCGGAGCATCTAGCTCGAGCATCCCTCAAAACCGCATTTATGCGTTGGCAGGACGACAGAACCAAAAGTCATCGCCTGATGTTGTTACAGGTATATTATCAGTCTCCTCCTATGATGTATATGCACTGATTGATCCAGGTTCTACCTTATCATGCGTTACGCCATTGGTTGCTAGTAAGTTTGAAATAAAACTTGAGTTTGTTAAACCTTTTGAGGTATCTACACCTGTTGGGGATTCGGTGATAGCTAAGCAGGTATATAGGGGTTGCATAATAATAGTTCATGGTCGACCTACCGTAGCAGACTTAATCGAGTTAGATATGGTAGAATTTGATGTTATAATGGGTATGGATTGGTTGGCTTCTTGTCATGCCAACATTGATTGTAGATCAAAGATAGTCCGATTTCAATTTCCGGGGGAGCCTGTTTTGGAGTGGAAATGTAACACGGCATCGCCAAGAGGTAGATTTATTTCCTATATCAAGGCAAGGAAGATGATCAGAAAGGGCTGTATTTATCACTTAGTTCGGGTTCAGGATGTGGAAGTAGAGTCACCAACCATTCAGTCCATCCTGTGGTAAATAAGTTTCCAGATATCTTTCCTGATTAACTTCCAGGTCTCCCGCCAGAGTGAGAAATTGAGTTTTCTATTGACCTACTACCAGATACTCACCCAATATCTATTCCTCCCTATAGAATGGCCCCCGCAGAGCTTAAAGAGTTGAAAGAATAACTAAAGGACTTGCTTGAAAAAGGTTTTATCTGACCTAGTACGTCACCGTGGGGAGCACCTGTGTTGTTTG
Source organism: Nicotiana knightiana (assembly GCA_005239525.1). Classification (NCBI taxonomy): domain Eukaryota; kingdom Viridiplantae; phylum Streptophyta; class Magnoliopsida; order Solanales; family Solanaceae; genus Nicotiana; species Nicotiana knightiana. The sequence goes on from ML401659.1 coordinate 2,857, forward strand.
TAAGGAAGAAAGATGGTTCCTTACGAATGTGTATTGATTATAGGCAACTGAATAAGGTGACGATCAAGAATAAGTACCCGCTCCCGAGGATTGACGACTTATTTGATCAGTTGCAAGGTGCCAAGTGCTTTTCAAAGATAGACTTGAGGTCCGGGTACCATCAGGTAAGGGTTAAGGATGAAGATATTCTGAAGACAGCATTCAGGACTAGATATGGACACTTTGAGTTTCGGGTTATGTCGTTCAGTCTGACCAATGCCCCAGCAGTATTCATGGATTTTATGAACCGTGTGTTCAGGACTTTCTTAGATCTGTTTGTAATTGTATTTATTGAAAATATATTGGTATATTCTCGTTCAGATGATGAGCATGCTGGTCATCTGCGTACTTGCTCAGAGTTCTACAATAAAGGAAGTTGTATGCAAAATTTTCTAAGTGTGAATTCTGGTTGAACTCTGTAAATTTCCTTGGGCATTTCATTTCAGGTGAAGGCACCCGGGTGGATACACAAAATATTGAGGTAGTAAAGACTTGGCCTAGGCCCACAACACCGACGGAGGTTTGTAGATTTCTTGGATTGGCGGGTTATTACAGGAGACTTGTGGAAGTATTTTCTTCCCTTACAACACCTTTAATAAAGTTGACTCAGAAGGGAGAAAAGTTTCAATGGACTGATACTTGTGAACGGGGTTTCCAGGCATTAAAGGACATGTTAACTTCAGCACCGGTTCTAACGCTCCCAGAAGGGACCGACGGTTATGTTATCTATTGTGATGCTTCAGGCATTGGATTAGGTTGTGTGCTGATGCAGTATGATAAGGTTGTGGCTTATGCTTCTAGAAAACTAAGAAAGCACGAGAAGAACTACCTGAACCACGATTTAGAATTAGATGCGGCGATTCATGCACTAAAGATGTGGAGGCACTACTTGTATGGCATTCATGTTGATATTTATACGGATCATAAGAGCCTCCAGTACATCTTCAAGCAAAAGGAATTGAATCTACGTCAAAGGAAATGGTTGGAGCTACTTAAAGACTATGACGTTGAAATTTTATACCATTCGGGGAAGGCGAATGTAGTAGCTGACGCCCTCAGCCGTAGATCTATTGGTAGCCTATCGTATTTGCAGCCAGAAAAGAGGGGAATAGCTCGTGAGGTTCATCAACTAGCTAGTCTTGGAGTTCGGTTACTGGATTCAGGTGATATTGGAATTACTATTCAAGATACGACAACATCCTCTTTAGTTACTGAAGTAAAGGAACGCCAATACGAGGATCCTGTGTTAGTTCGTTATAGGGACACCACCCTTTAGAAGGAGAACACACCATTTGAAATTACAGAAGATGGAGTCCTCAAATATCAAGGGCGATTGTGTGTGCCTAATATTGCAGAGCTGCGTCGGCTGGTTATGGGAGAAACTCACTATTCTCGTTGTTCAATCCATCCATGAGCAACAAAGATGTATCATGACATCAGGGAAATATATTGGTGGGACGGAATGAATAAGGATATAGCAGAATTTGTTGCTCAGTGTACTAACTATCAGCAGGTTAAGATTGAGCATCAAAAACCCGGTGGATTTTTGCAGGCTATGAAGATTCCGACTTGGAAATGAGAGATAATCAATATGGACTTCATCGTAGGCTTACCTCGTACCCAGCGTAAGTTCGATTCGATATGGGTGATTGTTGATAGGCTCACAAAGTTAGCCCATTTTCTGCTTGTTAGAACTATATATTCCTCAGAAGATTATGCGAGACTTTATCAAGGAAATAGTACGACTGCATGGTGTCCCTGTATCTATTATCTCGGATAGAGGAGCTCAATTTACAGCTAACTTCTGGAGGTTCTTCCAAAAGGGATTAGGGACTCAAGTAAGTCTTAGTATAACATTTCATCCCCAGACAGACGGACAGGATGAGTGTACTATTCAAACACTGGAGGATATGTTGCGAGCTTGTTTGATAGACTTCAAAGGTAGCTGGGATGATCATCTGCCGCTTATTGAGTTCGCGTATAATAATAGCTACCATTCCAGCATTCAGATGGCTCCATACGAAGCTCTTTACGGACGGAAGTGTAGGTCGCCTATAGGGTGGTTCGATGTTGGAGAATCTGGATTACATGGGCCAGACCTGGTTCAACAAGCCATAGAAAAAGTAAATCTTATCCGGGATCGACTATTGACAGCTCAGAGTCGTCAGAAGTCATATTCGGACGTGCGGCGATGAGATTTAGAGTTCGGTGGGTGATGACTGGGTATTCTTAAAGGTGTCACCTATGAAGGGTGTGATGAGGTTTGGCAAGAAAGACAAACTTAGCCCACGATATATTGGGCCTTAAAGGATCATTCGGAGAGTTGGCCAAGTAGCTTATGAGTTAGAATTGCCCTCAGAGTTGGAGTCTGTCCATCCAATTTTTCATGAATCCATGTTACGGAAGTGCATTGAGATCCTACCCGAGTGGTGCCCACAGATGATGTACAGATTACAGAGGACTTGTCATACGAGGAAATTCCTGTTGCCATCCTAGACTGACAAATCCGCAAGCTACGGAATAAGGAGGTAGCCTCCATGAAAGTACTTTGGAAGAACAACAATGTGGAAGAAATGACTTAGGAGGCCGAGGAAGACATGAAGTCTAGATATCCCTACCTATTTCCTCTTCCATAGAAGGGTCTGACTGAGACGTCATAACCTCAAGGTACGAGTACGAACTTTTGTGCTTGCTATTGTTATTGGTCATGTGAGGCCATCGTCGTTATTAATGATTGTGGTCCTATATGGCGTTAAATTACTGGGTTTCTACAAGAAGAGTTGGTAGTAGCGTTATTACAAGGGCGACTCTACCAAGGTTATATAAATCCCGAAAGGTTAAACATTCGAGGACGAATGTTTCTAAGGGGGGAATGATGTCACATCTCGCATTTTCGTACGTTAAAAGTTTCGTCTTCAGTTAACTGACATGAACTCGGGATGAGATCATTTTGACGTTAACATATTTATGTTTTTTTTTTTAAAAAATAAAATAAAAAATAGGTGTTATGAAGGATAAAGGGGTACATGGATTAAAGAAAACGAGTTTCGTTGAAAGTGGACAATTTGAAATAAAATACGGGTCGAGCGATAATACCCGATAATTATGAACTAGTACCATGCAAGATACAATATGACCACGGTAGTATAATGTATAAAGTATACTAAAAATGAATAGTATTTTTAGGTAATTTGAGATAACTTTTAATTATGGAGTAATTCGTAATTACCGGGTAACGAGACATTACCTAATTAATTAATAAGTGGATAAAGTTTAATAAATCCACCCCTCAAAACGTGGCAGTCAGCCACATTGTAAAGAAATGACTAAGTCATCTCTTTGATAGGTGGCAATTAAGTAGCAATAAAGAGACTTCATTTCTTATAATAAAAAAATCCTATCATTAGAACATTAGGAAAAAAAGAAAAACATTACCAAGCTTTAGCAAAGCTTAAGCAGTTCAAAGCTTTACAGATTTGCAAAATCCAAAAATGTTACCTTCTTTATCACATTTTGAAACCATTAGCTTTCTTTAGCTATTTCAAAAATCAGTAACCTTAGGACCTCTCACAATTCAAAAAGCAGTATTATTTTACAATCAAGAGGACGTTAGCTACTTCAAAGCTTTCAACAATTAAAAACGACGGAAACAGTGACGATTGGAGCTCCTACAAAGAATATTATACGAATTTTTCCCTACTCCAGTTTCTATAAATTAATCTATTCATAGAAATAGTAGGGGTGTCTATATTCTTGTTTCCCCATGAGAATTATTATTATTTTCTACTCATGGGTCTCAGAATAATACGCAGTTGGAAAAGTTTATCCGGAAGGAATATTGAGATTATTATGTACTTTTCATGCATTTCATACATGTGAATTGACCCATGACCAGATGGCATTATATACGCGTATATATGTATATGGGATATGGGAAAGGTTACGGTGTTATATACGCACCACCGCCTGATCAGCTGGTATATGATGATGATGTTGCCCACATTGGCTGAAATATGATTCAAACGGCGTTATATACGCGTATATCTGTATGTATATATATGTATATGGGATATGGGAAAGGTTACGGTGTTTTATACGAACAACCGCCTGATCAGTTGGTTTATGATGATGATGTTGCCCACATTGGCTGAAATATGATTCAAACGGCGTTATATACGCTTATATATGTATGTATATTCAAACGGCGTTATATACGCGTATATCTGTATGTATATATATGTATATGGGATATGGAAAAGGTTATGGCGTTATATACGCACCACCACCTGATCAGCTGGTATACGATGATGATTTTGCCCACAGTGGCTGATATGATATGATGGGATGCCCTCAGAGGCTGATGATGTTATGAAACATATACCTATGCACGACATGACATTCATACGCATATGCATGATGCTAAAAGTGATTTATTATTACAGAGTTATCCAGACATACAGGTTGAGTCAATTACTCTATATCTCTTACATGTATCTTATGTATTTATTTATGTGCTAAACTGATACCAATCCACCCGATATCTTATCGGGCGGTTAGCAGATTAATACATTTAAAAGCCGATAACCGATAAGCCGAACCGTTAAGCGTAAATAACCGCTCGATCCGCCCGATAAGCAGCCCTAATAGGTCACGGATTTGAGCCGTAGAATCAACCACTAATATTTGCATTAAGGTAGGTTATTTACATCACACTTCTAGGGTTGTGACCCTTCCTCGGACCCTATGTGATGCAGGGTGCTTTGTGTGTGCGTCGGGCTACCCTTATTTTTATGTGTTTTTTCTGGTTTCCTATTTGGTGTTTGGTATTCGCATTGGGGGCCCTACTTCAGATTTGCATGAGGAAGTCCCACATGTGAATAAACCGCTCCCAAATAAAGACAATTTCATATCTAAGACTCGAATCTGAAACCTCTGATTAAGGATGAACTAATACTTACATCAATCCTATAATTCGTGATTAATTGATGAATAATATTGACGAGATTCTTTATAACATAAGATAGTGTTTGCACTTTTGCTGGATGATGCATATGCATATTGTTGTTTAAAGTTACTCCAGCTCTACTTTTCAAACATAGTAAATTAAGGTGATTGCTTGAATCGTTGAACGTAATATTTCTTTTTTACCCCTCAAATTTAATGTTAATATGTATTTTTTCTCCGGTTAGTATGCTATATTTTGACTCGTTATCTTTTTTATACTCGACCCTATTCTACAAGAGTAGTCACACACTGAGGCCTATCAACAACAAATTTAATGAATAATTAGAAAGTTGAAAATTCAATAAATAGTCAGATTTTTCTATCGTAACATCTTTATACAATCTTTAACTCATTCCATTAGACAAATTCTGAAAAATATTATGATAGAATCTTTAACTGATTCGCTTTTAGATTGTCTTCAAAGAAAAGTTATTGGATATCTTTTTGCTGAAAATTTGAACACAAACCTTCGCCAATTCAAGCGTTATATCGCAAACAAGAAAATTAAATCTACGAAACAAGCTATAATTAGAAAGTTCTTCCATCATTCTTGAAAGAATTTATTTTTCTAGGTACCTTTAAAATATTTGCCTTAGAGTTTAAATCTTTATGTGTTTAATTATGAATTTATTGAAAATGTATTAGTTTTCTTCGATATTTAACTAATGAAATATGCATATATTTTGAAATTTTAAATTTGAATAATTTTCTTATCTTTTATATGTAATATTAAATAAGGAAAAATAATTGATTTTTGGATAATTTTTAGCTATAACAGCTAAAAAATATTTAAACGTCAAATGATGTTATAGATGTATAACATCTATTCACTATAAAAAGCCAACAAATATCGGAACAGATAACACTGTTATAGAAAAGTTTGAATAGCAGTATCCCTTAACTTATTATAAGAGGTAAAATTTATTTTTCCAGCAAATTAGTATAAAAGCTCTCTTTTATTGTTCCTTTCAATAAGTCTTCGTCCCCTGGTACATGGTGCAATCTTTCGACGTACCCAAAGAAACTTTACGTGTGATTTCTATGTGTCGGTATTATTTTACCCAGGCTCTACATATTTCTCTGTGTCCTCTTAGTTTGCCCCGTATTTGGTCGTATCTTGGGATTCTTTGAGTTCCCCTATTTATGTGTCTACTCCTGTGGGAGATTCTCTTGTCGTGGACCGCGTGTATCGGTCGTGTTTGATTGTTCTTAGTGATTTTTACACCAGAGCCAATTTATTATTACTCAACATGGTCGACTTTGATGTTATCTTGGGCATGGACTGGTTTTTGCCCCATTAGAGTGGAGAGGTACCTCAGAGTATACTCCCAGTTGGGTTATTTCATTTCTTAAATCTCAACGAATGGTTAAGAAGGGGTGTGACGCGTATTTAGCTCATGTGAGAGATGTCAGTATTGATACCCCTACAGTTGAGTCAGTCCCAGTGGTGAGGGACTTCCCAGATGTGTTTCCAGCTGATCTTTCGGGCATGCCGCCCGACAAAGATATTGATTTATTGTCGTGCACTCGGCCCATATTTATTGCTCCATACTGCATGGCTCCTCCTGAGTTGAAGCAGTTGAAGGAGCAGTTATATGAGTTGCTTCATAAGGGCTTCATTCGGCCCAGTGTGTCACCTTGGGGTGCTCCGATCTTATTTGTGAAGAAAAAGGATGGTTCTATGCGTATGTGCATTGACTATCGTCAGCTGAACAAAGTTACAGTGAAGAACATATATCCATTGCCTCGTATTGATGACTTATTTGATTAGTTACAGGGTGCCATGGTGTTTTCCAAGATTGACTTACGCTCAGGCTATCATTAGTTGAAGATTCGGGAGCCAGATATCTCGAAGACTGCTTCCATGACTCGGTATGGTCACTATGAGTTTCTTGTGATGTCTTTTGGTCTAGCGAATGCCCCAGCAGCTTTTATGCACTTGATGCGCAGTGTGTTCCGGTCTTATCTTGACTCGAACGTCATTGTGTTTATTGACGACATCCTGGTGTACTCCCGGACTCGGGAGGATAATGGGAAGCATCTGAGGACTGTGCTTCAGACTTTGAGAGAAAAGAAGTTATACGCAAAATTTTCAAAGAGTGAGTTTTGGCTAGACTCAGTGGCATTCTTGGGTCATGTGGTATCTAGTGATTGGATCAAGGTGGATCCGAAGAAGGTGGAAGAAGTACAGAGTTGNTGCACTTGATGCGCAGTGTGTTCCGGTCTTATCTTGACTCGAACTTCATTGTGTTTATTGACAACATCCTGGTGTACTCCCAGACTCGGGAGGATAATGGGCAGCATCCGAGGACTGTGCTTCAGACTTTGAGAGAAAAGAAGTTAAATGCAAAATTTTCAAAGAGTGAGTTTTGGCTAGACTCAGTGGCATTCTTGGGTCATGTGGTATCTAGTGATTGGATCAAGGTGGATCCGAAGAAGGTGGAAACAGTACAGAGTTGGCCTACACTGTCATCAGCTACGGAGATCCGGAGTTTTCTTGGTTTGGAGGGGTATTACCGTTGTTTCGTAGAGGGATTCTCATCTATTGCAACACCTATGACCATGATGACCCGGAAAGGTGCTCCGTTCAGGTGGACAAAGGAGTGTGAGGAGAGCTTTCAGAAGCTCAAGACAACTTTGACTACAGCTCCAGTATTGGTATTGCCTAAAGGTTCGGGGTCTTACAGTGTATATTGTGATGCGTCGCGAATTGGTCTTGGCGCGGTGTTGATGCAGGACGGTAGGGTGATTTCCTACGTGTCCGGACAGCTGAAGGTGCATGAGAAGAACTACCCTGTCCACGTCCTTGAGTTAGCTGCTAGTGTTCATGAGTTTGCAGCATCTTTTCAAGGAAAAGGATCTTAACTTGCGTCAGGGGTGGTGGTTGGAGCTACTTAAGGACTATGATATCATTATTTTGTACCGCCTGAGGAAGGATAATATGGTGGTTGATGCTTTGAGTCATCGGGCGGAGAGTTTGGGAAGTTTAGGATATCTTCCAGCAGTAGAGATGCCATTGGCGTTGGATGTTCAGGTCTTAGCCATCCAGTTTGTGAGATTAGATATTTCTGAGCCGAGTCGATTATTGGCTTGTGTGGTCTCTCGGTCTTCTCTTTATGATCGTATGAGGGAGCATCATTATGATGACCCCTATCTGCTTGTCCTTAAAGACACGGTCCATCACGGTGATGCTAAGGAGGTCACTATTGGGGATGATGGTGCATTGAGAATGCAGGGCAGGCTATGGGTGCCCAATGTAGATGGTTTGCGTGAGTTGGTTCTCCAAGAGGCTCACAGCTCGCGACACTCCATTCATCCGGGTGTCGCGAAGATGTATCAGGACTTGAGGCAACATTACTGGTAAAGGAGGATGAAGGAAGACATAGTGGAGTATGTGGCTCGGTGCCTAAATTGCCAACAGGTGAAGTATGAGCATCAGCGGCCAGGTGGGTTGCTTCAGAAGTTAAAGATTCCGGAGTGGAAATGGGAGTAGATCACTATGGATTTCATTGTTGGACTCCCAAGGACTCAGAAGAGGTTTGATGAAGTTTGGGTGATTATGGATAGGCTGACCAAGTCATCTCATTTCATTCCTATGATGACTACCTATTTTTTCGAGCAGCTGGCTCGAATTTACATCTGCGAGATTATCAGGCTTCATGGCGTACTGTTATCTATCATCTTTCACCGGGGGACGTAGTTTACATCATGGTTATGGAGGGTCGTACAACATAAGTTGGGTACTCGAGTGGAGCTGAGCATAGTATTTCACCCTTAGACGGACGGACAGTCCGAGCGCACTATTCAGATATTAGAGGACATGCTCCGCGCGTGTGTGATGGAGTTTGGAGGTTTGTGGGATCAGTTCCTGCCACTAGCGGAGTTTGCCTACAACAACAGTTATCAGTCGAGCATCCAGATGGCACCGTATGAGGCTCTATATAGTAGGTACCCAGTGGGTTGGTTCTAGCCGGGGGAGGCTAGATTATTGGGTATGGACTTGGGTCAGGATGCCTGGATAAGGTAAAGGTTATTCAGAATCGACTTCGCACAGCCCAGTCCAGACAGAAGAGTTATGCAGACCGGAAGGTTCGCGATGTTGCATTCATGGTAGGGGAGCGGGTCTTGCTCCGGATATCTCCTATGAAGAGTGTTATGAGGTTCGTGGAGAAGGGAAAGCTGAGCATGAGGTTCATTGGTCCCTTTGAGATGTTGCGGCGATTTGGGGAGGTTTCTTATGAGATTGCCTTACCTCCCAGTCTAGCAGGATTTTATCCGATATTCCATTTTTCTATGCTCCGGAAGTATCACAGTAATCTGGCTCATGTGTTGGATTTCAGCTCAATCCAGTTGGACAAGGATTTATCTTATGTTGAGGAGCCAGTGGCTATTGAAAACAGGCAGGTCAGAAAGCTAAGGCCAAAGAACATTGCTTCCGTGAAGGTTCAGTGAAGGGGTCAGCCGGTCGAGGAGGCTACTTGGGAGACCGATCATGATATGCGCAGCCGTTATCCTCATCTTTTCACCGCTTCAAGTATGTCTCTATACTTGTTCGAGGATAAGTGATTGTTTTAAAAAGGGAGGATGTAACGACCCGGCCGGCTGTTTTGAGAGTTATAGCACTGATCCCCTATTTACTGCTTTCCCCGTGTCTTTTTATGCTTATGTGTCTTGCCGGGAGGTCTGGTTATGGTTTCAGAGTGTTTTGGGACACTTAGTCCCTAAACGGAAGCTTAAGTCTTAGGATTTTGACCGTAGTCGGAACTATGTGAAAATGACTTCAGAATGGTGTTTCGTCAGTTTCCTTATCTCCGTTGGGTAATTTTGGACTTAGGGGCGTGTCCGGATTGTGTTTTGGAGGTATGTAGCTCATTTAGGCTTGAAATGGCGAAAGTTGAATTTTTGGAGATTTTGACCGATAGTGGAATTTGTGATATCAGGGTCGGATTTCGATTCCAGAAGTTGGAGTAGGTCCGTAGTGATGAATGTGACTTTTGTGCAAAATTTGGGGTCAATCGGATGTGGTTTGGTAGGTTTAGGCATCAGTTGTAGAAATTTGAAGCTTCAAGTTCATTAAGTTTGAATCGGAGGGTGATTTGTGTTTTTAGCGTTGTTTGATGTGATTCGAGGGCTCGATTAAGTTTGTATGGTGTTTTAGGACTGGTTGGTATGTTTGGTTGAGGTCCCCGGGGCCTCGGGTGTGTTTCAGATGTTTATCGGATGGAATTTTAGACTTAGGCAATTGCTGAGATTTCTGGCCTTCTAGTGTTTCGCACCTGCGGAAGAAGGGCCGCATGTGCAGTTTGGTCCATTTGGCCTGTGAGCGTAGGTACGAGGAGGGGAGCCGCATCTGTGCATCCGAAGATGCGGAAAGGCCTAGAGTGTGGGGGTATCACAGAAGCGGGAAGAATTCTGTAGGAGTGGGCGTGCAGGTGCGGCCCATTGCTTGCAGATGCGGTCCCAGTCCTTTAAGTCATTTTCGCACCTGCAAGGGAAATTCTGCAGGTGCGGTGTCACAGGTGCGGCAATAGGGCCTCATATGCGGAATAACTGGGCAGAAAAGAGAATTTCGAGGGTTGGATTCCCATTTCGATTTTGGGACTTTGAGAGCTCAGTGTGAGGCGAGTTTTCTAGGTTTCTTCAAGAAGATTTTTGGGATTTGGGCCATTCGGAGTCGGATATTCGTGGGAAAAGCATTGCTACTGATTGATTTAGCTTGGTTCGAGGTAAGTGGCTTGCCTAACCTTGTGTGGGGGAAATTCCCTTAGGATTTGATACTGATATGTGAGCATCGTGTACGCGAGGTGACGTGTGCGTACACGGGCTATCTATTGTAAATACCTGATTTTACTAAGTAATTACCTATTTTCACCTTAATCTAGTATACTAGCATGTGTAGTTACCCTGTTAGACTAGGATAACATGTCTATATTCTTAATTTCTTAACTGAACTCCTTGCAACATGCTTAGTGAATTCCTGCTTCTTTTCATGACTTGTACATAGCCTAAACTGTAAATTCTCGTGTTGTGGTTGTTACCTTCATTTGTTTGAGTTTTATATTACTTTGGGATTACGGGACGGTATCCTAGGAGATCCCCCTGCATATTTACTTTTGAGACTACGAGGCGGTACCTCGGGAGTTCTCCCTACATATTTACTTTTGAGACTACAAGGCGGTACCTCGGGAGTTCTCCCTGCATATTTATTTTGGGACTACGAGACGGTATCTCGTGAGACCCCCTGCTGTCATTTATTCTGTGTGTTGAATTATTATTGTTGTGTTTTCCTTTTGCTTAGTTCTAGTCTATTATTATACTATATATTTCTGCTTCATTTATTATTTACCAATGGGCCTAACCTGACCTCGTCACTACTCGATCGAGGTTAGGCTTGGCACTTACTGGGTAACATTGTGGTGTACTCATTTCTGCACATGTTTTGTGTGCAGATCTAGGTGCTCATTGTCAACCGCATTACCAGTGAGCCGAAACAACTTTGGAGACTTCAAGGTATCCTCTATTCTCCACCGTGTCAAACACTTCATGTATTTCTTTTTATTAGACTCTGGTGTATAGAGATGCTACTTTCTTTCTGTAGCTTATGACTCATGATGTTTCGGGTTTTGGAAAAGTTGTGTACGTTTGGTGTTTTGGTTATTGTACATGCCGAGCGACATTGTTGTTGGTTATTCAGTATCTATTGCAGTTAGTTGTTGAGTTTTACTTTCATTAATGATATTTTTGCAGCTTTTTAGGCTTACCTAGTCGTAGAGGCTAGGTGTCGTCACCACGTGTTTCGGAAGGATGTTTGGGTCGTGACATGCTACTGGGGGTTTTCTGACACTAGATTCACAATTGAAGCGATCAGGTCTAGCATAATCCCTAAGGATTCTGTTTGCTGGTCTTGATGCCACTTCATCAAACTGATCCTCTACATGGATGGGTGGTGGAACTTCCAGTGGGTTGATTTCTTCTATTTCCCCATTTTCCATTCCTTCATGAGTTATGCTTTTGAGAAGATGTTGTTTGTCCTTTCCTGCGCAATTGAAGAGATCTTTCAATTTCAGGATCGTAACTAGCCAACTCTTTTGTAGAAGAGCGGGTCACAAACAACTCAAAATTCTTGATTAAAGAAAATACAAACTCTTTAAAAAATAAAAGAAATTAACAATAATTATAATAATAAGTACTCAAATTAGTAACAAACTATTTAATCTGAAGTAGATGTATGCCAATCCCCGGTAACTACGCAAAAAGTTTGACGAGCTCAATGTGTATAAGATATTTCTGCTTGTGCTTTGTCAATTCTAGATGGTTTATGATATCGTCCCCTAGGGATTGATTAATCTATGCTTATAGACTTGTAATATTTTTACTTCTATTTTAAAGAATCAAATTGGTAAAAAGTTGATTTTTAAAATTATAAATTGCTTGACCTAAAACAAATAACTTTAGGAAGATTTATATTTAAGAAATAGTTGAGAATCATTGAATTCAATTGATAATATTATTATAATAAAATCTTTTTATATTTATTTCTCTAAAGAATAATTGCTTCTTGCTAATACAATTATATTTTGCTCACTAAGAAATAACCAATTAATAACACTCTGTGAGGTTATTATTTAATCAAAACTAGTAACAATTAAAATGATTGCTTGAATTGTACTAAAAAGTAGTAAAAACTTCGTGAGAATATTTTTATTAAAGATCAATAATCTTTGCAACGACCCGACCGGTCGTTTTTGAGCTCTAGCGCGTCGTTCAGCGGTTTGAGGCCATGAGCAACTTTGTTTCAGGTATTATGACTTGTGGGTGTGGTCGAAANAGAATTGAATTTCAGGAAGTTTAGAGTTGGTTTGGAAAGAAATTCTCATTTCAGAAGCCTTAAGTAGGAAGAATCAACTAAGATTGGAATTTTGAGTAAACGATCTCCGAATCAGGATTTGAGGGTTCCTGCAGGTTTATATGATGATTTTGAACTTGGGCGTATGTCCAGATCGGGTTTTGGATAACTCGGGAGCGTTTCGATGCATATTGTGGAAGTCAGCATTTTTGAAGAAATTTCCGGCTTGAGGCGCATTTCAGTGATGTTGATGTCCGTTTGGGATTCCAATTTTGGAAATAACTTCGTATGGTGATTCTGGAGTTGGGAGCGCGATCGGAAGTGAATTCGGATGTCCGGAGGTCATTCTGAACTCATTTGAGAATTATCCTTCTAAGTAAACTAATTAAGTATGTGTTACTATCTGCGGGGTTACGTACGCACGAGGTGACGGGAGTCTGTGCGTAGCTACTCTTATGCCATGTTCGGGTAGCCTAAGACCCACTAGCATGCCTTACCTCTTGTACCTGTGACCTCATCTGTAATATTAGACTGCTAATATAATTGGAATTGTACCTGAATGACTATAGAAGATTAGAGTTTATTTTCTTAAGCATCTAAAAAGAGAATTGATTTCCTTCGAGGGCAATTGTATTTCCGGATAAGGTTGTATTATTAAACATTATAAAAACTTAGCAATTGAATTTCGAAAAAGGATTTAAATATTATTTTGTGGTTTTTAAAAGAGAAATTGGTCATTTACTTGAGTATTTGTGTTCCCGACGTATTCGGGGCGGATTGTTGATTGTGCATGTCTGCATGTGACCGCTTCGCAGTTTACATTCCGCGAGCGGAGTGTTATTTCCTTCACTCTTATGGGAGCGGGTCGTACGCCACGGCGAGATTGAAAGAAATATTATGGTTCGGGTCGTTCGACCCTCGGCAGTGCACAGAGATAATTATTATGATGGCTCAGGCCGGTTGTCCTTATCCCGTATGCGCATGCTAAATTGTTAAATATTTTTCATGATTTTTGAAGTGATACGATATTTGGGGGAAAATAAAGAAGAAATTGTGGATTTATGATATTTGGGGGAAAGCAAAGAGGAAATTGTTTATTTAAGAGATTTTGGAAAATAATGAGAAAGTGGTAACTGTTTGTTTATTTCCAGTATTTACTTGGATTTCAGTGCCTTATATATATGCTGCTTTACTACCTCTACATGCTTATCGTGTTCATCTTATACTGTTAATTAATTTGCTGACCCTTAGTGAGTGTCTAATTCGACCTCTCATCACTGCCTCTTTGAGGTTAGGCGGGCGATTTATTGAGTACACGTTGTTTTTGTACTCATGCTACACTTGCCGTGAATTTTATTGCAACATGTACTTTCATAGAAATGTGGAGGATTCGGAGACTTAGGCAAGCTGCATCATCCGGAGGCGATCCGCAGCCGACAGAGTCTCTCTCGTACTGTATTTATTACATTATTTTAAATTTCCTCGTCCAATTTGTACTTCGGACATGCTTTATACTGATTGTATAAATTCTTAGAAATTACTCATGTACTTGATAGTATTATAAAATATATCAGGATTCATCAACTATTCCAACAGAAAGAAATTACTCGAGTATGGATTATGAAAAGTTAAAAAGGATTTTACAACACTAGAACTATGATAGTGAGCAAATGCTATTTCCGGTGGCATCCTCGTTTGCACAACTACTTTCATACATGCAAGAATGCGTAAACAAATTTTGATCTACATATGCATTAAGCATACACTGTTGAAGGAGAATTTGAAATCCATGTTGTTGATATGCATGAGGATCTTGATCTATTCTCACTTTAATTGGTGATTCTTAATTTGTTTGGTTTGATGCAAACAACTACTGTGGATTGGCCACATAACCCACTCCAAAACTAGTAGTTTATTAATACTTTTAGAATAGAATTCTTGGTTTTTCCCAAGTTGAGACAGAATCTATGTTTTTAAGGAAAAAAAAAGGGAAAACAATAACGTTATTAATTACGTAAAGAGCAAGAATATAAAAAGAGAAGAAAACCAACAAAAGAAAATCTCCTTTTCAGAGCCATTCTTCTTCGTTTCAATATTGACTTCACTTTGTAATTTTTCTTCTCCTGTTCTGTTTACTTGACGTAAACATAAGTGCTACACAATGCTGACGGTAGATGATTTTTCGGGCATGAAATTTAAGCCCAATATGAGTCAAATGGATTATTTGTTGACTGTTGTTGAAGTTGCTCAGTTTAAATCCATGTATGAAGAAGAATCCAAGGTAGTTGCTGAACAAGATAAACAGTACTGCATCAAGAAAGAAGAAAAAATCATTCAGAATATTCAGTCCATATTGTCATCTTTCCCAGTTAATAATCAAGAAAAAGAAATTCTTGATACCGCCATCCCAAAGGGGAGAAGATCACTGCAAAACATACGGCCAAGAAAAGTTATAGAACAATTTATCTGCAGTGAAGAGTTGATGATCAAGAAAGCTGTGGAAAATTCAGGAGTAGAAAAAGAAATCAGACTAGTAAAAGCTGGTGATGGGGAAAATAGGGTGATTAAAATCAATAGGGCTGCTGGTGCTAATTTTGCATTAGGAAAATCAAGACCAGAAAAAGTAGCCTACGACCCACTTGGTTTAAGCAATGAAGAATACTTCGTCAACAAAAATTTGGCCAATGAAAAACCAGAAAAGAATAAAGAATAACGAAGAGGAAGATAAAGAAGAGGCTAAAAGGGAAAAGAATAAGGTGAAAAGGAACGTTATTGTTAGAGTTGCAGCCCCTGTTGTAGGAGAATTACGTATAAAATTCAAGAATAAAATTACAGAAATAGGAGGTTCAGTTGAAACAGCAATATTGGTAATAGAAAAGAGATTGTTTGTGACTGATATTACACCGGCAGAGGGTAGACTTTCAATCCCAAAAAAGCAAAGGAGTAATGAGTTTCTTAAACCAGAAGAATATGCATATTTGAATACTCGAAATGGGAATAATGTGTCTAAGAAAAAAGTGAAGTTGATTGAGCCTTCTCTTGAAATATGTGATATTAATCTGAGAAAATGGAATATGAAAAAAACTAATGGAAAAACGAGTTCAAGTTATGTGTTGAATACATATTGGAATGCTGTGACTAAAAGGAATGCTTT
>ML401660.1:1432-22804 GCA_005239525.1 Nicotiana knightiana
GGTTCAAATTCCTCACCCTAATGCCCTTCTTAACTACACCCTTTAACCTTTTAAAAGGTGAATTTCAGCCATTTATGCTGCTGTTTTGTGCACTATTGTGGGGTGAACTTGACTATCAATAAGTCAAACTCATCTACCCTAGTGCTAATAATAACCTATCTAGAGAATTGCTTGTTGAATCTCTTTATTGACCGAAGAGATTCAATTGAAAGCATATTTTTGTGCACTCTTAGGGGAAGAACCTGACCATAAAAAAGGGCCAGATTCAATCATCCTAGTGCAGCTTGTTCTATTATTTGGAACTAGGAATATTAACTGAACAGTCAACACATAACAACCAAAAATACCAATATCAAAACAATAATTGTCGCACTCACAGGTTCATTATCATGTTAACAAAACATCAATAAAACTACATTTACGTACAGAAGAAGAAACAACTTTATTTATCAAAAACAGCTAGCTTAAGAAATGAGTAGAAGAAGAGAGTTTCAATACAACATTTCATTAAGAACAAGAAGAGTTAATACATACCTTTTTAAGAGTAGAACAAACAGAAAATTGGACCAAATAAAGGTCAGATGCTAAAGAAGACTGGAGACCAACACAGCAACTAATCAGGGAACAAAACCAGCAGTAGAGAAACCCAGAAAATGAGAGCTTGGAAAACCAGGACTTGAAACAAAACCAGCAAGCAATAAATATTTCAACCGGATAAACTTTAAAACCCCAGAAAGAACCAGTTAGCTATTACCCAAGTTCAAAGAATAGCATCCTTGAAGAAAACCATATTTTTTCAGATATTTCTATACCTAATCGAGTGTTCTCTTAGTATAGGAGTTCTACTGTGTGTGTGTGTATGAAATTTATGTGTCCAGATTTTCAATAGGGCCTCAGGTTCAGAAAAGAGGATCTTTTCCTCCAAAAGAAAAGTCCTGAATATGTCAAAAGAAAGTCTATTTATAAGGAGTCCACAGATGGGATATGCTTTTTGCATATCCCTTATCCAAATGGCTGAGAAATGGTCCTCATAGTACATAGGGCAGTTGTCAACCTTATCTTTGGGACAGCTGCCCCTATTCTAGAACCTTTCTTTAGAAAATACCCTTTTAACCTTAGAATCTGATTTGCTAGACTAAGTTACCTAATGTACCCCTTGGAGTCCCTAAATTTACCATCGGGTAATCAAGGTTAAACTCACTTGGGTTATTATTTAACTCTAGTTACCTAAACCTAGTCAGGTTCCTTAGTTAACTAGGACTGATAAGTATTATTAGTTTGATGCTACTTTACTTAGCTTAATTAAAACTAATCTTGATTCTTTAAGCTTTGGTGAATTATTGTAGATTTAAACCTAATTGTGATTAACTCAATTTGAGTCATTATACTTAATCAACCTAATTGAGTGATCAACTTAATTAACCATTAGTGAAAGCTGCAATTAACTAACTCTTAGCTTAGTATGTAATTAGCTTATTAAATGTTGACTAATTGAGATGATTAACTCACTAATCAATCTTTGATTTTAGGTGAGCTATTTTCAGGTTCTAGGTTAGTTAGTTTAGGTCCTTAGAGTCAGTTTCCAATTATACTGTTAGTTATCTTAGTTTCAAGGGTATACCTAATCAAACTAATTCATAGTTAACTAATCAGACTACAAAATTAAAGATGAGTTGAGGCAAAATCAATTCAATAATAAACTAAAAATCAGAAAACATGTTAGGGGATCGATTAGCTGAGAAAATATACAATGATAAACTAAACATGGTCAATCAACTAATGCAAGCACATGAAGCACACTTAAAACTCATGAATCATCAATATCCAAACAGGGTTCAATTAACCTAAGCATGCATGTGTGAACTAACAATACACAAGGTCAATTGATCAAACATGAATTAATGATAGGAAACAGATACGCACTGATACAGCAATAAGAATCTTAAGTTATCTACTAAACAATGAAGTCTATTCAGGTTCTGAATTAATTACAAGAAGGAAACGTTCAAGCAGACAGGAGCAAAATGACAAGAGAAATAAGCTGGTCTAAGAAGGATTAATGGAAACAGTAATTAAACCTATTAACTGTTCATGATTTCTTTCACAGTAAAACCCTAAAAAAAGAAAAAGGAAATACCCATTTCTTTTTCTAAAAAAAAGCTTTGGCCGAAAACTTGGGGGTCGCTGGACCTTGGTCGGACTCCGTAGGGTTTGAAAAATGACTCAAACCCACAGAAATCAATAGCTTTCATTGAGAGCTATCGATCTGTGTAGGTTAGAGCCATTAAGAATCTTCGAATTGGCCGACAGGGGGAACTAGGGTTTCTGGGTTCCTAGATCCGAAATTAATGGAGATTGAGTGAATTTTCGAGGGAACTAATAACGGGACGGGGTTGAGGGGAGGATGAGGGTTATCTGGTTAAAAGTTGGGGTCGATTGGTGGAGGTCTGGTGGCCGGACGGCGGTGGGGTTTTGGGGCGGCTAGGGTTTAGGTTTAGAGAGATGAGAGAGAGACGGACAGGGGGGTGTGAGGCTTAGGTGAAATGAGGGGGTGGGGTGTGGTTTGGACATATATATAGTTTAGGGATTGGGTAGTTCTCAGCCGTTGGATCTGGAAAGATCAACGGCTGAGATTGATACCTATTAAACGGTGTCGTTTGGACTAAGTGGTAAAGGCCGGGTTGAGGGATTTATTGGGCTGGGTAGTTTGAGTATATGGGGATTGGGCCTGGGTATTTCTTGGCCCAGGTCCGATTTTTGACTTATTTGACTAATTAAATTAATTAATCTAATTAAGTTATAATCTAATTTAATCCAAAAAATATAGTAACTAATTTAGACCTACTTTTCATCTATTTACAGATTAATCAAGAATAAAATGACCAATTTTATATTCCTAATTAATCTATAATTTAATGAATAAAAATGATTAGTTTTAGTAATTAGTTATTAAAACTACATTACATTAAATAACCATCACTCGTCTATTATTCAGTTAATTATAACTTTATAATTCTTTGATAATAGTGATGCAATTTTGAACAAATTTAAAAAGATGAATTATGTATATGCCAAAAAATACAAATCTTTCACAATTAATCACTGAAAATCAACAAAATCTATGAAATTAATTTATTTATCGAATTTTGTAGAGGCCTTTGGTAGGTGAAAAATCACATGCTCACAATGTTTGCCTTTACTTAAGTGAGACATCCATGTTTTGGGTTGTAGGCAACTTGTTCGTCGAATTTTTTTTATAATCTGGATATATAAATAATATAAAATTAAAATATTATTAATTTATTCATTTGTTCACTTCTTCAAATATTGATATCACTTATAAAAATTCATGCGTAAAGCCGATGTCCATGTTTGCGTATGTAATGATCTCTTGGTGGTGGTAAAAAAAAAAAATGTTTTTACCCTTTTATTTGATGTCTTTTAGAATTAAAGTAATATAGAAGTGCTCGATGGGCCATGATTAAAAAACAATTGCTTGAAGTTCCAAATTGGTTTAAAATTCCATATTGGAGAAGTTATTAAGAACAAAAATAGTAAATCGTATAGAATGAAATCATTCGATTTGGTAGTACGTGATTATTTAAGTCGTGAAGTCCTAGAATAAACTCGTCTTTTTTTTTTAATGTAATACTTTGAGTCTTCAATAAGGACTATAGAGCAATAAATACTACTTATAATGATGCGTGTGACTAATTCACAAACTAAATTAACTACGATCAATCATTCTTCGATGGATAATTTTCGTAAAGGATTTTAATAAAGTGGCTGATTAATACTGAATAAAGCTCCAATAAAGTTGTATACGGTAAAAATTGAGAATACCTGATTTTATGGGCTCGAGGGTATGCCTCGAGAGTGAGCCAATATCGAAGCAAGTTCGGGCTCAAAGGACATGAAGACTGAGGGGTCGATGTCAGGCTAAATCGACATTGCAGTAACAGAATCACGAGATATCCGCAATCGACCACCAATCTCGACGAGAATTTCGGTACTGGTAGAATCCTTAACGGCTATTGATGTATTTTACTTCTGAAATTAGAGTCATACCTTATTTAGGATTCCTCTACTATATAAAGAGGAACCTTGTTCACTTGTGCGGATCATTATCATCATACACGAGTCATCACTTACGCTACTACTCAGAAATACAAACACTCTGCTCTTTTACTTAATTTTAATTCTTTGATGTTCTTACTGTCCATTCTGTTCATATTGTTCGTGTTACTCTTGTTGTTTTTACTGTTCTTGGCACTTGATCTTGAGCCTAATCCAGATCGGGTCGATAACTTGTAATTACACCGGTTTGATCCATTTTAATCGTTTAATTCCTTTATTTATTTAGCTATTATCAATTGACATTGAATTAGATCACATATTCTTATAACCGCATTACAAGTTTAATTATTACTCGTAATTCGAGGTAAACAGTTGGCGCCCACCGTGGGGCTAAGGATAATTGTGATCGTTCAGTGCTAGTTCTGACTTAACACACTATTTTACGCTTGTTTCTTGTCAAGAAATTTTGTTTTCAGGATAAATCATATCAAACTCACAAAACACAGCTACTCATGGTGACAACGGTCTCGGACTCCACGGAGAGAACGAGAATATTATAGCTCCAGGAATCGAGGTGCTACAAGCTGACCTCGGAGGAGCACCACCCGTCAATCCGGTCGATGTCGGTTCGCAGATTGCTCTAAATGCGGACTTAGGTGGGGACCCCGATGGAAGAGTACGCAGAGAGGGTCGAACTGACGGTCGAGGTATTCAGGGCAAAGGAGACAAAGGTGTCAGTCTCCAAGTTATATTTGAAATGCTCCAAGTCCAACATAACGCCATTGATCAGTTGCAAAATCAGCACACGGCACCGAATAGAGTCGAGCAAGAGGCTATTCGTCGTACCGAGCCAGTGCCTGAAAGATCAAGTGACAATACTTCGACAACTGACCCTGCTATAATGAGAATGCTCGAGGAGCTTACTAAGAGAATAGAGTCGGGAGAAAAGAAAATCGAGGCTAACGACAAGAAGGTGGAAACCTATAATTCTCGAGTCGATCAGATTTCGGGGCACCACCGATTTTAAAAGGAATGGACTCCAAAAAGTTTGTGCAAAAACCATTCCCTCCAAGTGCGGCTCTGAATCCCATACCAAAGAAGTTCAGGATGCCCGATATACCTAAATACAACGGGACCTCGGACCCCAATGAGCACGTTACCTCTTATACATGTGCCATAAAAGGAAATGATTTGGAAGACGATAAAATCGAGTCATTATTGCTAAAGAAATTCGGAGAGACCCTATCGAAGGGAGCTATGATTTGGTACCACAACTTGCCACCAAACTTCATCGATTCGTTCGCCATGTTGGCAGATTCATTTGTAAAGGCACACGTTGGCGCTATAAAGGTTGCAACAAGAAAATCAGACATCTTCAAGGTGAAGCAGAGGGATAAAAAGATGCTAAGAGAGTTTTGTATCTCGATTCCAAATAGAATGTATGGAGTTACCACCGGTTACCGACGATTGGGGTGTTCAAGCTTTCACCCAGGGATTAAACGAGCGGAGTTTGATCGCATCGCGCCAGTTGAAGCAGAACTTAATAGAGTACCCGGTTGTGACTTGGGAAGATGTTCACAACCGATATTAGTCAAAGATTAGGATCGAGGACGACCAACTGGGATCCCCCTCGGGCTCAGTTCATCCTAACTGGTCGACATGTACGAACCAAAGAGATGTTGATAGAGAATCGAGGTCGAATAAAGATCGGTATCAGCCATATGCTTCAGATAGAAGGAATAACCATCCGGGACATAATTCCGCCCAAATGATCGGAGGGGTGACCGAGGACAGAATTCTCGGGAACTCATGAGCAAAACTGGATTCGACAAATATGCAGATCCCAAAGAAGCACCCTGATTATCAGAATACAATTTCAGTGTCGATGCCTCGGGTATCGTATCGGCCATCGGGAGGATCAAAGACACTAGGTGGCCCATACCTATACAAACTGATCCTTCTCAAAATAATCCAAACTTGATGTGTAAATACCATGGCACGCATGGTCATAGGACCGAAGACTGCAGACAGTTGAGAGAGGAAGTAGCTCGATTATTCAACGAGGGTCACCTTCGAGAATTCCTCAGTGATAGATCCAAAAATCACTTCATGGAAACATACACCAACAGAAAGAACGAGCAAGAAGAACCTCAACATGTTATCCACATGATCGTTGGTGGGGTCGACGTCCCACAAGGACCTATATTCAAACGCACCAAAATATCGATCACGAGGGAGAAACGGACCGAGACTATGTGCCCGAAGGCACTCTCTCATTCAACGATGAAGAAGTAGAAGGCATCTCACAGCCGCAGAACGACGCCCTAGTAATTTCTATTTTGCTAAATAAAATTCAAGTTAAATGTGTTCTCGTGGATCCAGGTAGCTCGGCAAATATAATCAGATTGAGGGTCTTAGAGCAGCTCGGCTTGCTAGACCAGATTGTCACGAGTCCTAAATGGCTTCAACATGGCCAGCAAAACAACAAAAAGGGAGATAATCCTACCAGTAAACGTGGTCGGGACCATCCAGAACACAAAATTTCATGTCATCAAAGGCGACATGAGATACAATGCACTGCTCGGAAGGCCATGGATCCATAACATGAGGCCAGTACCATCGACCCTTCACCAAATGATGAAGTTCACAATAGTGGATGGTGTGAAAACAGTTTATGCGGAACAACACGTTGCGAAGGAAATGTTTGCAGTCGACAAGGTGACGTCGATATTAGCATCGTCGACCTCAGAAAAGTTGAGTATCAAAGAAAAGCAAGCGGCCAAATAGAAATCATCGTCCCCAGACTCGACCGAATCAGATAAACAGGTAACTGAAGAAGAAGAAGAGGATTTTCTCACTCCTCAAACTTTCGTCGTTCCCGAAGAATTGGATGCAACCAAATCAACGGTCGAGAAGCTGGAACAGTGATAATTATCGAGTATCTACCCGAACGTAAGTATACCTGGGAACGGGATTGACCCCCGAACTCAGAAAAAAACTCATTCAATTTCTTATTGATAACATGGATTGATTTGCATGGTCCCATTTAGACATAACAGGAATCCCACCCGAGATAACAACTTATCGGTTGAGCATAGATCACAAGTTCAGACCGATAAAGCAAAAGAGAAGGCCTCAGTCCAAGGTGAAGCACGCCTTCACAAAGGAGGAGGTAACCAAACTTCTTAAAATAGGGTCCATTTGGGAAGTAAAATATCCCGAGTGGTTAGCCAACGTAGTCGTAGTCCCCAAAAAGAGGAACAAACTTAGAATGTGTGTAGATTATAAGGACTTGAATAAAGAATGTCTGAAAGATTCTTTTCCTTTGCCTAACATCGATCGAATGATCGATGCCACGGCCGGCCACGAGATACTTACTTTTCTCGATGCCTATTCTGGGTACAATAAAATCCAGATTGACCCAGAAGACTAGGAAAAAACTTCTTTTATCACTAAGTATGGAACTTACTGCTATAATGTAATGCCCTTCGGGCTAAAAATGCGGGGGCCACATATCAACTCCTAGTTAACAAGATGTTCGAAGAACAGATAGGAAAATAAATAGAAGTTTACATTGACGATATGCTAGTTAAGTCCCTGCGTGCAGAGGACCATTTGACTCATTTGCAGGAGACATTCAAAATCTTGAGGAAATACAACATGAAGCTTAACCCCGAAAAGTGTGCTTTCGGGGTCGGCTCGAGCAAATTCCTCGGCTTCATCGTGTCAAATCGGGGAATCGAGATCAATCCCGATATGATTAAGGCCATCGAAGACATCACCGTCGTGGACAACGTGAAAGCTGTTCAGAGACTAATTGGACGGATAGCTGCCTTAGGCCGGTTCATTTCGAGGTCATCAAATCGGAGCCACAAGTTCTTTTCCTTACTCAAAAAGAAAAATGATTCTACATGGACCTGGAATGTCAGCAAGCGTTGGAGGAATTGAAACGATACCTATCGAGCACACCTTTGATTCACACCCCAAAGGAATATGAGAAGCTATACCTATACATTTCGGTGTCCGAGATAGGGTAAGTGGAGTATTAGTTCGAGAAGAACAAGGTACGCAGTTTCCAGTTTATTACGTGAGTAGGTATCCACACTTAGAAAAATTGGCACTCGCATTGATAAGCGCATCTAGAAAACTAAAGCCATATTTTCAGTGTCATTCTATATGTGTTATCACCACCTATCACCTTCGAAATATACTGCACAAGCCCGAGTTATCAGGCCAATTGGCCAAATGGAACGTCGAACTTAGCGGGTACGATATTGAATATCAACCCCGAACGGTCATCAAGTCTCAAATATTAGCAGACTTTGTGGCAGACTTTTTGCCAACCCTCGTACCCGAAGTGGAAAAGGAACTTCTACTAAAATCGGGTACCTCATCGGGGATATGAACCCTCTTCACGGACGGAGCCTCGAACGTGAAAGGGCCCGGGCTTAGTATTATTTTGAAATTGCCCACGGGCAATGTTATTAGACAACCAATTAAGATTGCCAAACTGACTAACAACGAGGCTGAGTATGAGGCTATGATTGCAGGTCTTGAACTAGCTAAGTGCTTGGGAGTGGAAGTCATCAAAGCTAAGTGTGACTCCCTACTGGTATTTAACCAGGTGAACGGAACCTTCGAAGTTCGAGAGGACATGATGCAGAGGTACATAGACAAATTACAGGTCACCTTACACCGCTCCAAATAATGGACCCTGCAGCATGTACCTCGAGAACAAAATACTGAGGCCGATGCACTTGCCAACTTGGGATCATCAGTCGATAAAGACAAAATTAGCTCGGGGACTGTTGTCAAACTCTCGAGGTATGTAATCGAGTAAGGGCACGTCGAGATTAATTCCATAAGCTTAACCTGGGATTGGAGAAACAAATACATCAAATATTTGAAGAACAGGAGGTTGCCATCGGATCCCAAGGAATCAAGAACCTTATGGACCAAATCTGCTCGATTCACATTAGACGAAGTCAGAACGATATATAAGAGAACATTGGATGGTCCACTGGCAGTATGCTTGGGGCCGGGAGATACTAACTATGTTTTGCGAGAAATCCATGAAGGCACTTGTGCAAAACCATTCTGGTGCTGAGTCGCTAGTTCGAAAGGTCATCAGAGCAGAATACTATTGGGACAGCATGGAGAAAGATTTTAAGTTGGTTTGAAGATGCGACAAATGTCAAAGGTTTGCACCAATAAGATTCACCAGCACGGTGAACAACTTCACTCGGTCCTATCCCCATGGCCATTCATGAAATGAGGAATGGACATCGTCAGTCCTCTACCATCGGCCCCGGGTAAAGCTAAATTCATATTGTTTATGACTGACTATTTCTCTAAATGGGTTGAAGCACAGGCCTTCGAAAAAGTTAGAGAAAAGGAAGTGATCGACTTCATATGAGATCACATTGCATGTCGATTCGGGATGCATGAGGAAATAGTGTGTGATAATGGAAAACAATTCATCGGCATTAAAGTAACAAAATTCCTCGAGGATCACAAAATAAAGAGGATACTATCGACGCCATATCACCCTAGTGGAAATGGACAGGCCGAATCAACGAATAAAATTATCATCCAAAACTTTAAGAAAAGGCTAAAAGAAGCCAAGGGAAGTGGAGAGAAAAATTTCCCGAGGTTCTATGGGAGTATCGGACGACATCGAAGTCCAGTACTGGAGCAACCCCGTTTTCTTAGTATATGGCTTCGAAGCCTTAATACCTGTCAAAGTCGGGGAGCCCAGCACCAGGTTTTGACATGCAACGGAAGAATCCAACCTAGAGGCAATGAATACCAGCCTCGAATTGTTAGATGAAAGATGAGAAGCTGCGCTCGTTCGAATAGTCGCACAAAATCAACGAATCGAGAGGTATTACAACAGAAGAACCAATCTTCGACACTTCAAAGTCGGGGACTTGGTCTTAAGGAAAATCACCATCAATACTCGAGACCCTAATGAGGAGAAACTCAGTCCCAACTGGGAAGGACCTTATCAAATCCTCGACATAGTCGGGAAAGGATCTTACAAGCTTGGAACAATGGACGGCGAGCCATTGTCGAATAACTAGAACATATCACTCCTCAAGCGTTACTATTGCTAAGGTATGATTTTCTCCTTTTTTACTTAAATATTTGAAACTAACTTATTGTAGGTATCCGGTCCATGAAATCGAGACCTCAGGTTTTAAAGTACGCGTTGCACTCTTTTTTCCTTAGATCGGTTTTTATGCCAAATAGGTTTTTCCTGCAAGGTTTTTAACGAGGCAACAACTATGTGCTACCTGAGGATAATTCAACATTATCCAAGGCTTCTTTGCAATCAACCTCGAATACTAGGGGGCATCATCCTCGAATGTTATGTACATGGGTATCGATAGGAAGAATTTTGTAATGGGCTAAACGGTCGAATGAACCGTGTCCATATAGATTAGCTGAGTCCCGAAAACAAAACAGGTACGCATGTATGAATAATACAAAGAAGCACTCTCTTTTCTCAAACATCTTGCGTTTGAAGTAGAATTTCCATTATACGAGTCATGTACTTACGATTCTGATCTATTAGGCAAGACTAACACTTGTGAAAAATGACTCAAGGACCAAGTACAAGCATACCTCAAACATTCGGGGACTACCTACTCAAGTTATCTAAGTTCGAAAATGTAAGACCTCAAAAGAGGCACCCCTCGATATATAGGTCAAGGCCATCACACTCGGGGACTAACATTTCGAACAAGTTCGAAATGTTATCGGGGAACAAGTCCAAGAGACATATCCGAAGGCCACGGCCATATTAAAGACTACGGTCATATAAGAAGGCTACGGACGAAATAATACGGCTCGGAGACGTCTAACTTCCGCCATAAACTAAAGGCCTTCAAATACTTTGAAAAACCGGTTAAATAAGGCTACCCTCGGCAAAGCAAACAAAAAAAAGGCTTCAATAAAATCAGCCCTCCAATAATTTAAAGTCTTCGATAGTATCAGCCTTTGAAAAATCCTCAAGAGGTATTAAATTATCTTAACACAAACGAGTTAAGAAAAAATTGGGTTCCAATCGTTGAACCCTCAAAAAACTCAACGGGTACAAAAAACACATGTTAAGGCATAAAGAAATTTTCACTAAGTCTTTTAGCCGAAAAGGGAAAAATTATAGCCATTTTTAGAGGCCGAATTACCCAACTTAAAGAGCCTAAGGGCCGATCTAAAAGAGCCTAAAGGCCGATCTAACAAGCCTAAGGGACGATACAATTAGAGTTCGAGACCTCGCTCTCACTCAATTCGAGCCCAAGGGTTCAGTTATTACGAGATCATACAAATGTTAACTACAGCTCAAAGATTCACATAAAAGGTATAGCGGTGAGCTCGATATACCTAACAACCATATGTTGAGAACCTAAGGGTTCACTTTATCCCAAAACTCAAGATTCGTTCGGACCTTGCTATTAAAGATAACTTGTCGGTCAGTTGGATTAAGCCATTCCCGAGATAAGGTCTCGAATGAGTTCCAAACATGGGGACTTGCCCTCGTAACTCGGGGATATGTCCTTGGAAAAACGAAAAACCTAAGGGTTTATTTTGATCACAAGTTGAACTAAGGTATTGAGAACTTTTCAACAAAGGCAAATAAACATACAAAGGCATGAAAGAAAAACTTATGAAGGCATCAAAGGAAAATTTTTCATTATATCAAAAAAGTATATACAAGGGGCCAGTTAGAGCCTCACAAAAGAAAAGAGAAAAAGAAGTTACAATCTAATTATGATCGGGGCTAGTCCCCTAAATACCGGCCTCCTCCCGAGTAGCTTCTTCGGGGGCATCTTCTTCAGCAAACTCACCTCCATTTTATCCACTTCCGGACCCGCCGTCAACATCATCATCGGAATGGATGAGTTTCCTGACTTCGGCCTCGAGCTCTTTTGCCCGAGCAATCTCTTCGGAGAGGTCAAAACCTCGAGCATGAATTTCCTCGAAGGTTTCCCTCCGGTATTGGCACTTCGCCAAGTCACTGAGACACTGACCCCGATTGGAAGCCTCCCTCAGCTGGGTTTGAACAGCTACGGCGTCATCTCGGTACATGGTTATGGATTTGTCCGCCTTAGCCTTAGTCTTTTCGATCTCAGCCTTGGCCTCGCTGAGCCCGGCTTCGAGCTCTTCAACCCTTTTGGACTGAGTATAACCTTTTTCTCTGGAGTTGGGCCTCCGCTGAAGATAACTTGGACAAAGCTGCTTCCTTTTCAACAGCAAGACGGTCAATTCTAGATTTCCACCGACCGCAATCGGTCTTAACCTGGTCTACCTCCGCCCGAAGAAGACCGATCTTCTCCACCTTCTGTTGCAGATTAGACATTGAAGTGTTAGCTTCCACAGTGGAGTCGATTCCATACTAAATCACAAGGGAGGTTACCTTCTTATCCAACTCGGCCTCGTCTTCATGAGCCTTGGCCAGGTCCGCTTGAAGGTCCTTTATGACCTCTTCCTTTTGGCCACAAAGAATCTTTAGAGAATTCTTCTCTTTCGAGACCCTTCGGAGATCAGCTTCGCTCTGACTAAGGTCAGCTAGGAATTTGGCAGAAGCCTATACGAGGAAGAAGAACACAAGTTAGAAAGAATAACCTTGGAAAAAAGAATGAAGAGGAATAACCAAAAAACAACAAGCAGTTACCTTGGAAAAAAGACGTTGAGCTTCCACCATGAGGATCGAAGCATCAGTGATATCGGAGGAATCATCGACCCCCACGAAGCAATTCCGAAAATGATCGCCAGCACTAGAGCCTCCGCTAATCTCGGGGTTTTCAGCCTTTGCGCATCCCTTATTGTCTCTTCAGAGAAGACCGGCATTGAAGGTGGACTATTGTCATGGCCCCGAGCGAATCGCTCGGAGCGCTCTGTCCGATTCTCCTGGTTTCAGAACCTACCCCACCGGTGTAGAAATTGATGATCTAGACACCGTCCCAGCCTCAGGAGACTTGGGGTTTGCCCTCAAAATTTTTGTTGAAGCCTCCTCAATGTGAGACTCGGTTGTAGCAGGTGGAAGCTTGGAATTCGGAGCAACCTCGGTAGCCTTTATGGGGCGAGATATCAACACCGAGGTGCCTTCTTCTTCTTCCTCCTCATCATGGTCCCTTAATGTTTGGACCGCACCCGCGGAGAGTCCAACTATTTTTATCCTCACCCGTCGAGGTTTGGGTTTGGAGACCTCGAATTGAGAGGGATTTTTCCTTTTCTTGTCCTTTTCTGGACTCGGAACCGGGGACATAGCTTTGCCTCCTGCGCTCGAAGGCCTCATAATGGCATCTTTGGTCAGGCCTGCATAAATAGAAGATTAGTAATGGAGGAAATTACTTCGGAATACTAAAAAAGAGACCTTACCGTGGTTCTTGGCCTCCCACTTGCCTTTAGCCAAATCCCTCCACACTCGTTCAACACGAGTCGAAGTGGAGGCAAGCTTGTGAATCCAGTCTTCAAAATCGGGCACCGCCTCAGCCATCCCAGGATCGGTTGTATGATTAGAGGGAAATGTTAGACAAGATCGAAAGAGACACAGAACCAAAAGAACAAAAAGTCACTTACATTTGACTTTCCACTCCTCGGGAAACGACATCTTTTCTTTTAGTATTATATCGCAGGTCCTCGCCCGTATGAATCGAATCATCCAGCCTCGATATTTATCCTCCTCGATATTCAAGAACAGGGCTTTGTTTGCTCGGCAGTTGAGTCTAATTAGCTCTCGATAGAGTTGAGGCCTGTATAACCGAATAAGGTGGTCCAGTGTGAATTCCAACCCCCCGGACTCGTTGGAGTAGAAGCGCAACATGATCGCTATGCGCCAAAGTGAGGGGTGGAGCTGACCAAGGGTAACCTCGTACCTCTTGCAAAAGTCAAAAATCACAGGGTCGGCGGGATCCAATGTGAAGGGGTAAGTGTAAACACTCTAGAACTCCTTCACATGTGTGGTGATGCTCTCTTCAGGCGTAGGAATTTGCACCACCACCTCTGGACCTCATCTACAATCCTTATTCATGGCATCAACATGGCCCTCGGTAATCGAACACATGTACACCGACATATGTTCACATCGGCCCGGCACCGATGAGGGGTTATCAACTTTAAAATCAGTTCTAAGGACATAGGGGCCAGGTACGTATTCATGGATGGCCGATTCTACCTGCGTTTTATCGACGGCCAGCCAGGAGGAAGAAGATGGAGCTTTCTCCTTTTGCGTTACTATTTTAGAGGTCTTCGCCATTTACGTATGATTAGGGAGTAAAAAGAAGGTTTAAACGGGCGGCTCTGGTGGAAACAATGGTGGTTAAATAAGCGACAACGAGAGGAAGGCAAGGAGGATTGGGAACTCAAGAGTTTATGATCAAAGCAAAGTAAAGTTTGAATCTACTAAAGAGATGCTATTTATAGGTTTAAAATGACGGTTCGATGCCACTAGTGGCCGACTGACGACTGACATGCATTGATGGTTTCTTGGGAACCGAACCGACGGGACGTTTCGGTCACATCCATCACTTACGTTATGGAGACGACGTCATGGTCGAGTTATAGAAGAATCGAGACTCAAATTGTTTCTTATCATTTCATTCCAAGAAACGCAGGGACTATCTGTATACGGTAAAAATCGAGGATACCCGATTTTACGGGCTCGAGGGTATGCCTCGAGAGTGAGCCAATATCAAAGCAAGTTCGGGTTCGAAGGACATAAAGACTGAGGGTTCGAAGTCAGGCTAAATCAACACCACAGTAACAGAATCACGATATATCTGCAATCGACCACCAATCTCGGCGAGAATCTCAGAACTGGCAGAACCCTTAACGGTTATTTATATCAATCATGTATATTACTTCTAAAATTAGAGTCATACCTTATTTAGGATTCATCTACCATATAAAGAGGAACCATGTTCACTTATATGGATCATTATCATTATACACTAGTCATCACTTACGCTACTACTGAGAAATACAAACACTCTGCTCTTTTACTTACTCTTCATTCTTTGTTGTTCTTACTGTCCATTATGTTCATATTGTTCGTGTTACTCTTGTTGTTATTACTGTTCTTGGCACTTGATCTCGAGCTTAATCCAGATCGGGTCGATAACTTGCAATTACACCGGTTTGATCCATTTTAATTCATTTAATTTCTTTATCTATTTAGCTATTTATCAATTGGAATTGAATTAGATCACATATCCTTATAACCGCATTTCAAGTTTCATTATTACTCGTATTTCGAGATAAACGAAAGTCAACCGTCCATGCCATAAATTTGTTTAATTTGAACTGAAAATTCATAAAAACATGAGCAAAGGTCCATGAAATAAATGAAAAGTTGAATCTAATCTAATTGTATTAAATAAAATAAAGTGGTATACTTTTTTGCATCCTAGAATAGCTAAAAATGGATGAGTCATATCTTAATACCTCCTCATACGTTAGCACTATCCAAACATGTATTAAGAAACTATTTGAAAGAAATTAGAAAACAATAGAAAAAATAGATACATGTTTGGATTCGAGAATTTGGAGTGAACAAAAATGCATTTTGGAATTTGCTATTTCTTCATTTCTTAATCTCTATACATCAGTACAGTGTATATATATATACATCAATGACTAACCGCCTAACTTTGTCTAACCAACTTAGTGGAATGGCTAATGACATAAATATCCCTAGAATTTCTAGAGTGTATGTGTAATTATAAGGACTAAAGTGTAATAACATCTTTGAAGAGTTAGACTATGTAATGCCCTTTGTATTGGATGCATCGATTTATTTGTCATTCTTCTTCTTCTTTATTTTCTCCGCCGGTACACTGTCAACACCCCCCTCAAGTTGGAGGGGGAGGAAATCACCCCCAACTTTCCCAAAATAACACGATGGTGAGGACCAGAAAGAGATTTAGTGAAAATATCGGCTAACTAAGAGTGAGTGGGAAGAAAAGAGAGAGAAATGAGACCATCCTGACATTGTTGCCGGACAAAATGGCAATCAAGTTCATTGTGCTTGGTACGCTCGTGAAAAATGGGGTTTTTAGCGATATGGATCGCAGCCTGACTGTCAGAAAGAAGAGGAACAGGTAGAGAAGGAGAAATAGAAAGGTCATCCAAGAGGCGAACCAGCCAAGTAATCTCACCAACAACATGCCGCATTGACCGGTATTCGGCTTCAGCGGAGGAAAGGGAGACGAAAGGTTGTTTCTTGGACTTCCAAGAAATAGGACTACCACCTAGACTGATAAAAAACCACTGACAGACCGGCGAGAGTCGGGGCAAGTTCCCCAATCTGAATGAAAAAAAGCAAGGAGATCAAGAGAAGGGGAAGCATTAATAAAAATACCAAGACCAGGATCATTGAGCAGATAATGAAGACAATGTTTAGCTGCAGAAAGATGAAGGAGACGAGGATCCTGCATATACTGACTAAGATGTTGGACGGTGAAGGATAGGTCCGGACGGGTGTGATTCAAAAAATTGAGTTTTCCCAGTAAACGACGATATAGAGTTGGATCAGATAAGGGCTCCCCAACACCAGAAAACAACTTGCAAGAAGGGTCAAGAGGAGAACTCACAGAAGAGAGATCAAGACAATCAAACTCAGCCAAGAGTTCAAGCAAGTACTTGCGTTGACTCAGAATCAATCCATGAGGCTCCCACAGAACTTCCATCCCCAAGAAAAAAGATAAGTTTCCCAAATCTTTAATCTTGAATTCAGCATCTAAGAACTGTTTTAGATCTTGTAGTTCCTGGAAATTGTTCCCAATTAGTAGAATGTCGTCCACATAAACAGCAACCAAAGAAATAGAGTCCCCTGTCTTCTTGTAGAATAGAGAATAATCGTTGAGCGAATGAGAAAAACCCTTGAAATTCAAAGCAGCAGTAAGCCGAGCATACCATTGTCGAGATGATTGGCATAGACCATACAGGGATTTCTTAAGACAACAAACAATATTGGGAGAGGGAGGAGAAAGCCCGGTGGGAAATTTCATATAGACTTCTTCAAAGAGATCCCCATGTAGAAATGCGTTATTGACATCCAATTGATACAAACCCCAGTCCTTCTTGACAGCAATAGCTAAAATATACCTTATGATAGCCATTTTAACCACGGGAGAAAAGGTCTCAGTAAATTCTATACCTTCCCTTTGGGTATCACCACGAATAACCAATCTAGCCTTTAGTCTTTCCACAAACCCATCAGATTTAAGCTTCACTTTGTAAACCCATTTACAAGGGAGAGCTTTCTTTCCTGGGGGAAGAGGAACTACATCCCAAGTCTCATTAGCTAACAAGGCATCAATTTCTTTGGTTATAGCTTCCTGCCAACCAGGGTGCATAGCTGCCTGGGAAAAGGAATTAGGTTCTTGAATGTGTGGAATAAAATTGAGCAAAAGTTGATTAGGAGGAGATAAAGAAGAGAAAAAGTAGTGATTAGGAGTAACAGGAGAAAGAAAACAAGTAGTGGGGACATCAGTTAAATGCACAACACCACAAATATAGTCAGATAGGTATGAGGGTGTTTTATGTTCCCTAAGAGATCTTCGAAGGGCAGACTCCATGGGTAAGGAAGCAGAATGTTCATGTACAGGAATAGATAAAGGGTTAGATGTGTTAGAAATCTGTGGTGATGGAGGAGTAGAATCAAGAAGAACAGGTGAGGAAGGACTAGGTGGAGAAACGGGGATGTTATTAGGATGATCATTGTGTGGGATATGTGTAAAAGGACTTGTTGGAAAGAGAGGTGTAGCAGAATTAGATAGATAGGCAAAAGGATAGACAGATTCATGAACGACCACATCCCTAGAAACAAATATGTGTCTAGTTGATAGATTCAAAAGTTTGTATCCCTTTTTACCAAAAGGATATCCAATAAATGCACAAGCTACAGCCCTTGGGTCCAATTTGCCCCTATTTTGAGAGAGAGTAGAAGCATAGTAGAGACAACCAAAACATCTGAGGAAAGAATAGTCTGGTGGTTTGTGAAAAATGATTTCAAAGGATATTTTGTAGTTTAATATTTTTGTAGGGTATCTGTTGATTAGGAAGGTGGTTGTAAGTAGGCATTCCCCCCAATAGCTGATAGGCAAATGAGATTGGAATAGAAGAGCTCGACATACTTCCAATAGATGTCTATGTTTGCGCTCTACTATTCCATTTTGTTGGGGTGTTGCTACACAGCTTGTTTGGTGAATAATCCCTTTTGAAAGAAAATAGGTAGTTGCACAAATGCTAGAATCAAGCTCTAATGCATTGTCAGATCTAACTTTCTTTATCTTTGTGTTGAACTGTGTTTCTACCATAGAGATAAAAGATTTGAGTATAGTGAAGGCATTGCCTTTGGTGCGAAAAATGATAGGTCCATGTGCCCCTACTAAAATCATCTACAATTGTTAGAAAGTATTTGAATCCATCATGAGTGGCTGTTTTATATGGACCCCAAGTGTCAATATGAATAAGCTCAGATATTTTGGTGGTAGAAATATGACTATTGGGAAAAGGCAATCTATGTTGCCTATCCAAGGGACAAATTGCATAGAGAGTTGTAGCTTTATTGATATGAAAATGTGGTAGGCTAACAATGTTTTTCATACTAGTAATTGGTATGTGTCCTAGTCTAATGTGCCATACATCTTGACAAGGAACAACAAAATTAGACATAGAATGAATAGAAGAATCAACAACATTGTTATCAATAGAATGGAAAATATTGTTTGTAGAAGTAAGATGTCTAGAAGGATAGTGTTTGATCTCAGAATGTAGACTCCATTACTGAGTTTACCAAGGTCCAAAGGCCTCTTCAAGGGAAGACCCTGCATAGAGCAGAGAAAGGCACCAAAGATTAGTTCACAACCAAACTGATAGTAGAATTTGTGAACAGACAGTAAGTTGAATTTAAAAGAAGGCACATATATGACTCTATCTAGAACCATGCCTGGGAACAAAGATACTTTTTTAGCATGTGTGACTCTGATATTGAAAGAATTTGGCAAGTTAATAACTAAAGGTTGAGTGAGGGTTATGATGTCAAACAAGATAGATTTGACAAAAGTCATGTGCTCAGAAGCACCAGAGTCAAGGATACAATGTATAAAGGATTTATCAGGAAGTAAAGAGGGCAGTATAGGAGCTATACCAGCACAGTTAGCAGTCACATTTACCTCAGAACTTGAAGCAACTTGTTGACCAATTTTGACTTATTGTAGGATTTCCATAAGCTGAGAATATTGTTCCTGATTTATTTCCACTATGCTTGATGAATTATGTTGTTGAATTCCTTGATTATACTACTGAACATTACCAAATTCTTCTTATGTAGACACTGCATTTCCCTGTATCATATTTGGGTTTTGAAACTTTCTTGTTCTATTCCCCTTCATATTCCCTTGCATATTTGTCTTAAAGTTGTTTGGATATCCATAGATTTTGAAGCATCTTTCAACTGTATGTCCAGCTCTTTGACAATAGGAACAAAACATATTTCTCCTGTCACTTCCCTTTGCTACATTGTTTCTATATCCTCCCCCAGTATTTGGATTAAAATTCATTCTATTATGTCTTGAATATTGTCCAAATTTCTGTGTTGATACATTAAATGAACTCGAATCCATAGGAGAATTTATTGTAGGTTGAATAGATCTTTGTCTTTCTTCTTGAAGAAGTAAAGAGTATGCTTTATCAATATTTGGTGTAGGATTCATCATCATTATATTTTCTCTACAAGCAGTGTATGTTTCATTTAGTCCCATAAGGAATTGAACTCATTTTTGTCTCTCTTCAATTGCCTTATTCTTATGTTTTGGTTCACATATGCATTCAACACATGTACATGGAACTTTTGCATCTAATGCATTCAATTCATCCCAGATTGCTTTTATATTATTGAAATAGGTTGCTATGTCGTTAGATCCCTAAACAGTTTTTAATAATTTCTTTTGTAGGCCAAACAATTGAGCTACATCAGATTGCCCATACTTGTCTTCAAGTTGTTTCCAACGGTCCCTTGCAGAATTGGAATGAAGAACACTTGACCTAATTCCTTTTGTCAAGGAGTTCAATAACCAAGCCATCACCATATCATTAGACCGAGTCCAAAGCTCGAAATATGGGGAATCATCTCTAGGTTTGAGAATTCTTTCATTTATCAATCCTAATTTGTTTTGAGCTGATAGAGAAATCAACATTGACTTGTGCCAATTTGCATACCCAGTTCCATCAAATAACGTGAACACCAAATTTGTTCCATGATTATACGAAGGACTCAAGTAGAGAGGATGTGAGCTCTCAACAACAATTTGATTCTCACCAAAAGGATTCTCTTCCGCCATTGTTATCAACAACTCAAAACCAGAAGATCAATTGCAATGGATCAAAGACTGAATTGTATGGAACGAAAATAAAATTGAAGATCGATCAAGCTAAATCGACTGAATTGTGAACATAATTCACAAAAATTGTAGAAAAACTATAGAAGATTTAGAAAATCGAGCACTTGTGCTCTGATACCATGTTTGGATTCGAGAATTTGGAGTGAACAAAAATGCATTTTGGAATTTGCTATTTCTTCATTTCTTAATCTCTATACATCAGTACAGTGTGTGTGTGTGTATATATATATATACATCAATGACTAACCGCCTAACTTTGTCTAACTAACTTAGTGGAATGACTAATGACATAAATATCCCTAGAACTTTCTAGAGTGTATGTGTAATTATAAGGACTAAAGTGTAATAACATCTTTGAAGAGTTAGACTATGCAATTCCCTTTGTGTTGGATGCATCGATCTGTTTGTAATAAGATATACCTATGAACCTAAAAACATGTAAAATTATCATTGTTATTATTCTGTGTTCACATTTGACAATCGATAAATTAATAACCTCAGACGACTTTGAATTAGTAAAACATCGAGAGTTAAGTAATAGGTATTTGATAAATTACTTATTGAATAAGAAATTAAACAAACAAAAGACTAATGTTAACACAAGAGGGTCGGAGGAAGCTATGGCACAATGACATAAAAAGTAGAAACTAGTATAACAAAACACTACTAATTTGTCACATATATAATGTGTCTAGTGTGTCAGGATAAGAAGCAAATATTGATACCGAGAGATTGGGGATTGGTTAAGAAGTAAAGATGTATATTTAGAGATTCGACGATAACGATCAGATAATGATCTTTATTGATGAATATGAGAAAATTTTACTGTGAGACCCCATGTGTTTTTTTTTCTTCTCTCTTCTCTTACGTAACGTGGCGTTGTTAT
>ML401662.1:0-27648 GCA_005239525.1 Nicotiana knightiana
CTCCAAAAAAAATTATTTTTTAATATATTCTTAGTTTTAGGTTTTTTATCTTTCGGTTTGCATGTTCGAAATTTTACAAGTTCCAAAATTAGGAATCTGGAGGTTTATATGTTTGGAAGTTTACGAGTTTATAAACTATAAAGTTTACGGGTTCGAAATTTCGCGGTTTCAAAAGTTTAGCGGTTCAGAAGTTTATGAAATTTGTGTGCTAGGAAGGTTGTTGGTTCGAAAGTTCATGTCTTCATGTTTATTGTATCTAAATTATGTATGAATATTCTTGAGAAGTTATTTTCCTTAATTTGTGTATTAAACACCGGAAAATGAATAAGATTACTACTTGTTTTCCAAGAAAATATTTTGTTGAAACATATTTTTCACGGAAAATATTTCTCGTTATACCAAACACACCCAAAATCTCTCTACAAAAGGCAGAGAAAGCTAGAATTTTTACATGTGTTGTCTCTTTCCAACTGTCCAATTTCTCAAACCAATTTATATCAAGTTTCTTCGATGTCAAGTACCTTTCGATAACAAAATTAGATATGTCAACTAGCATTAGCTATATATAGCCGATATCCACAAATTGATCATGTTAAATTGGGAGTAATCTATGAACCCTAATTAACATAATAGAATTGGGGAAGAGAGTTTAGAGAGAGAAATATTTTATGAAGGAAATGAGTTCATTTTCTGTTAGTTCGTTTGTACAGCGTATGTACATATATATAAAACTACTAATGAGTGATTTTCCACTAACTAACTAACAAACTATCTAACCACCTAACTAATTTCAATAATCTAGAACATTCCTACACATCCATACACTTACTATGCCAGACCATTCTCATTACTTCCCCTCAAGCTAGGTGGTGTAAAAATGTTTAGCACTCCTATCTTGCTTACAAGATGTTCATGTTGTGTCCTTGCTAACCCTTTTGTCAGAATGTCTGCTTCTGATCTTTGGTCCCTACTTGCTTTCTCTTGATCAATCCTTCCTGAATTTTCTGCCTGATGAAATGACAATCTATCTCTATATGCTTTGTTCTTTCGTGGAACACTAGGTTGGCTGCAATCTGCAGTGCTGATTTGCTATCGTTGTATAACTCGATTGGTAGTTCCACATTAGTCCCAAGTTCTTTCAAGAGTGTTGTCAACCAAACTGCCTCTGAGACTGCACTAGCCATGCTTCTGTATTCGGCTTCATCTGAACTTTTAGACATTGTGTTCTGCTTTTCGATTTCCAAGAAACTAGTGACTCTCCATACTTCACTATGAAGCCTGATACTGATTTCCTTGTGTTGGGGCAGGATGCCCTATCTGCATCAAAGTATACACTCAACTTATTATTGTTGTTACTGCTCAATAGAATTCCCATGTGTGGTTCTCTTTTAATATACCTTACTCCTCTCAAGGCTGCTTCCCAATGAGACTTCTTGGGACTCTGTACAAATTGGCTGAGTGTTTCTACTGAGAAGGATATATCAGGTCTGGTGAGAGTTAGGTACAGCAGATTACCAATAAGCCTTTGGTATTTCCCTATGTCATTCAACAACATATCATCTTCAACCCCTGTTAGCTTGTCATGTTCTAGTATTGTTAGCCTTGCATTTGCCTCCAAATGTGTCCAAGCTGGCTTAGCCCCTGTAAGCTCCAAGTCAGATATTATTTCCAAAGCATATTTCCTTTGATTGATTAATATGTCTTTCCTTGATCTACTGAATTCCATTCCAAGGAAAAATTTCAGTTCTCCTAAATCCTTAATTTTAAAGGCCTGATGTAAGGAGTTCTTGGTGGCTTCAATTAGCTGTAAATTGCTTCCTTTCACTAGCATATCATCCACATAGACTAGGATTAAAACAGCATCTGAATCCTGTTGTTTAATAAACAATGAGTGATCTAGGCTGCTCTGATGAAAACCAGAAGATAAGAGGGTTTCTGTTAGTTCCAGATTCCATTGTCTACTAGCTTGCTTAAGCCCATATAGGGACTTTACAAATCTGCAGACCATTCCTGACTCCCCCTGACTTGTAAAGCCTTGAGGCAACTCCATATAGACCTCATCATGAAGATCACATTGTAAGAATGCATTTTATACATCTAATTGATGAACAAACCAATTATGCACATCAACAAGTGAAAGAACAGTCCTGACAGTGGCTATTTTAACCATTGGTGAGAAGGTCTCATTATAATATACACCTTCTTTCTGACTATAGCCTTTAGCTACTAATCTAGCCTTAAACCTCTCCACTTCTTCATTGTCCTTGAGTTTCACCTTGTAAACCCATTTGCAACCTATAGGTCTCTTCCATGCTGGTAACTTGTCCAATTCCCAAGTATTATTCTCCTGCAATGCTTGAATTTCGGCTTGCATTGCATCCACCCATCTTTGATCTTGAGAAGCCTGCTAAAAATCCTTAGGCTCTATTATTGTTGAGAACACTCCAAGATATTGTTGATGGGATGATGATAATCTATCATATGTGACAGAATCTTCAATAGGATACATAATTGAGCTAGCAAAAGATTTGTTTTTGTTGGTGACATAGTCTATCATCCACACAGGTTCCTTGGATCCTCTCCGAGATCTTCTCAATGGAACATTGGTGTCATCACAACTTGGTGTTGGAAGAGTCTCCTCTTTGAATGCCCTTGAATCAGATGACTCATTTTTAGGAGTATCTTGAGGTGTTGAAATATTTTGGTGGTCATTATCAGTTACATGATCAATTGTGGTGCTGGAGTCTAAGTTCAATGCTAGGGAACATGGTGTTATTGTGGTTGTGGGCACATTGTTATCAATGCCCTAT
Organism: Nicotiana knightiana; assembly: GCA_005239525.1. Taxonomy (NCBI): domain Eukaryota; kingdom Viridiplantae; phylum Streptophyta; class Magnoliopsida; order Solanales; family Solanaceae; genus Nicotiana; species Nicotiana knightiana. The sequence continues at coordinate 2,811 of ML401662.1, forward strand.
GTTGTTGCATGTATTGGTATACTGGGATCATCATATGTGAGGAAAGGATCCACTGTCTGACTTGTCTCTGCTGGCTGCAATTGAAATGGGAATATATCCTCCTTGAAAGTAACATCCTTGTTGGTAAAGAATACATGTTTTGACATATCATACATAATTTAACCTTTAGTTATATTGTAGTATCCCATAAACACTAATTTTATTTCCCTGCTTGCAAATTCATCTCCCTTTGGCACTGTGGCAGCATAACATATACACCCCATAGTTCTTAAGTGACTAATAGAGGGTCTCTTGTTAAAGAAAACCTCATAAGGTGATTTCACTTGAAGAACTACAGATGATAGTCTGTTTATCACATAGGCAACAGCTAATATGCAATGGCCCCAAAACTTGAGAGGAATGTGCCCCTGAAACTTTATTGCTCTAGCAACTTCAAGTAAATATCTGTGCTTTCTTTCTACCACCCCATTTTGTTGGGGTGTGTACACACATGTTTTCTGGTGTATAATTCCCATTGTTCCACATAGTTCCTACATTCCTGAACTCACAAACTCCCCTCCATTATCTGATCGAATTGTTTGAATCACATCATTGAATTGAGTTCTAACCATTTTAATAAAGTTCCTCAAAACTATGATGACATCTGATTTTAACTTCAACAAATAAATCCATGTCACACGAGAATAGTCATCCACAACAGTTAGGAAGTATTTATTTCCATCAAAAGTTGGTGTAGTACAAGGATCCATACGTCTAGATGTAACAATTGAAACACCTTATTTGATCTACTAGTACTCAAAGGGAAAAGTGATATGTGATGCTTAGCTAATGGACATACTTCACACTTATCTACTACATACTGACAAGTATCTAAATTGTATCCTAGGAGCTTCTTCATAGGTCCTCTTGAAGCATGTCCCAGCCTCTTGTGCCAGACAATTGCCTCCATTTTATTCTCTTGTGTTGTTAGTCCTTTGCATTCTTCCTCTCTTTTATCTCTGTCGGATTGCTTGTTTGTGAAACCAGAAAATAATATCCATTCCTTTCTTTACCAATCCCCTTTACCTCCTCAGTGAAGAGGTCCTGGAATAAACAAAAATTAGGATAGAATGCAACTAAGCATCTAAGATCTCTTGTGACTTTGGAAACATACATAAGATTGTACTGAAAGTCTGGTATAAACAGAACATTTTTGACCTCCCTTGTGCCTCTTATTCTGCAGTTACCAATATGTGTACCTTGTGCTATTTCTCCATTTGAAACATTAACCTTCTTAGTGTCTCTAACATCGACTGCTTTAATGTTACTTAACATCCTTAGGTCTACAACCATATGATTGGTTGCAATTGTATCTATTATCCAATGAGCTTTTGCTACATCAACAAGAAATGAGAAAGCAGTATTACCTACCATGTCGGCCATATTCTTCTGTGCTTCTTCACAGTTGGTATTGAGACTCGGCATTTTCATTATCTGATCATACTGTTCTACAGTTAGCTGTGGTGCTCTGGCCATTTCTCCTTTGTTACAACCATCAAGTTGCCCATTATTTCCTGCATTCCCAGTCCTTATGTTTGGGTTAGTATTCTCAGCACATACATTATATGCAGTGCTCATGTTCATTTTTATTTTTCCTTTGAAACCTGTCGGGTACCCAATCAACTTGTAGCACCCTTCCTTAATATGTCCCTTCATTTTGCAATAGTCAACATTCCAATTCCTCTTTGGCTTCTGATAGTTCTGATATGTATCATTTTTACCAGCTAGAAGAGTTGCAGGTTCATTTCCATCCCCTGCTGTCATGGTGCTAGCTAATGTCCTCTGACTCTCTCTTTCAACTAGCATTGAGTATGTCTTGTTAATGCTTGGAGTTGGACTAGTCATCAGAATTTGGCTCCTAGCCTGCTCATACGTTTCGTTTAATCCCTTTAGGAATTGTAGAACCTTCTGCTTTTGCATGAACTCAATGAAATTTTTAGATCTCGCATATTCACATGGAGGTGGCACCATATTGTCAAATTCATCCCAGAGATTGCACAATTTAGAGAAATAAACTGATACATTGTCTGTTCCTTGTGTAATTGTTGCTATCGCCTTGTGCAGCTGATAGGCTCGTGAAGTATTTACTTTGCCAAATCGCTCTCTCAGATCTTCCCAAACAACCCTAGAATTTTGGCATAGACTATTCCTGTTATCAATTCCTTCGATACTGAGCTCATTATTCATCCTAGGACTATAGTGTTACAACGATTCCATTGATGACCTACTTCATCATCAAAATCACCCTTTTTCAGAGTCCCGTCAACCAGTCCTAGCTTGTTCTTCCCAAGCAGTTAGATCTTCATCGCTCGACTCCAAGTAGTGTAGTTATCTGAACCAGTCAGCTGGATCGATATTATCGGTGCTCCTGTCGTATCTGAAGGATGAAGAAATAGCGGATGATTGTGGTTCAATTCCGTCCTTGCCGCCATTGTTGAGCTCGCAATTTCTGCAATTTACTCGTATATGGAGCAGGACCTTAAAAAAACAATTATTCACACTCGCAATCACGATGAGGGCTCTGATACCATGTTAAATTGGGAGTAATCTATGAACCCTAATAGACATAATAGAATTGGGGAAGAGTTAGAGAGAGAAATATTTCATAAAGGAAATGACTTCATTTTCTGTTAGTTCGTTTGTACAGTGTATGTACATATATATAAAACTACTAATGAGTGTTTTTCCACTAACTAACCAACAAACTATCTAACCACCTAACTAATTTCAATAATCTAGAACATTCCTACATATCCACACAGTTACTATGTCACACCATTCTCATTAGATCATTTGTTACATCTTGACGGATCTAGAATTTGAAGTTTATATGTACTTTACAGTCACTTCAAGTTAATATATAATAATAATTGAATTTACAGTAAAAAAGATTATAAATATTTAGCAGGGTTAGTAATATATAAACAAGGTTTAATCTAAACAAAAACTACCGAGTTCATTTAAATATGTATTTTGTATTCTAGCTCCACCTCTGGCTTACAATCGTCCAATATCAATATTGATTTTATAGTTTCTTCTTTGGATCAACAACTCAAGTTGGTTGTTGTTTGAGACAATAATAATGTATAGAACTTCTCGTCAGAAAATATATACAGTCAAGAAAATTTTAAGCAAATGAAAACAAAATGTCAAATGCATATGATTTTTAATCTAGAAGAACAAATCGGCAAAAAAAAACACATATTTTGTTGCTATTACACTCCTTTCTCTCATTTATACGCCTCTATAATATTATAGAGGACTTTTGGAGTTTTTTTTTATTACCATATTTTTAAAGATTATATTATAGAATAATACACTCCATAAGTTAATTTTGCATTATTTTAATCCAGTTATAAGTTTGCAATTATGTAACCAAATATCAATAAGATCTTTTCTTTTTTCATTCCCTTTAACTATAACAACCTCATCTTTTTTCATCACGTACCTACCTTTATTGTAGTTCTCTCCTCATTTTTTATCCATAATTAATTAATACAAAAGAATTATATGCAAACAAAAATGAAAACGAATCACTTCCCCATTTTTAATGTAACCATTGATCGAGACGCTCAATTAACAGTCACTCGTGCCTTCTCCCATAACCAATACTTCTCCAAATTGTTTTTTTTTTCGTTTTATGATTTTGTATATCTTCAGGTGTAAAATATCCATGAGTTTTTATTCTCTTTTTTCCTCAAGTTTATACATACCTATTACAATTACAAAACGCAAAAACAGACGCGAGAAACCTAAATCCCATCTCCTTTAATGCTAATCTTGTTAAATTTCGAATATGATTTTGTGAGAAATTTGGAGTGAGTATTGTTTGAACTTATTAAACATAGTCTAAGTAGGTTGTATACCAAGTTTGAAGTTATTTGTTGGAGATTTGGACTAGTTTTATACAAGAATTATAAGTGAAAATCGTACAAAAAGTTCGTCAGAGATACACACTTTTATACAATGTTATACACTTTTATACAAAGGGATACATTATGTATATAATTGTATAAAAGTTTATAAAGATGTATAATCGCAATAGTGAAAATATTCTTGATACACTATGTATATATGTGTATAAGAAGAATGAGAAGAAGAAGAAGAATAAGAAGAAAATGCGAGAAATTCATCAAATACCTATAAATAATGTATCAACCTTGTATACAATAGTTATAACAGGTTTTATACACTATTATACAATATTATACATTATTATACAAATAAATCCTATCAAATGGAGCTTCACAGGTTCTTCTTCCTTGGCATCCTCTGAAATTTAACTCAAATCTAGCTTAAATCTACTCCAAATGAAATTTAAGTTTTGAACTCCTTTTGATGATTCCAATTAATTGGGACAATATCCATTCTAAACAACTAACAAATCAAAAAACCAAATTTCAGAAATCGGATCTTTGAACCACATTTAATGGTGACTTTTATTTTTCAAATTTTTAGTTAACCATTGGGATCAAAATTACATGTGGAATGAGGATAAGGCCGAGACAATGCCGGCACCATCTTTCTAGTTTGATGATCCAACAACCTAATAAGTGAACCTCTTTAGTGCATGACAATAAACACATTTCTCCCCATTCCAATGGAGGAAGTGATCTTCATATGACTCCAAATTTCTTGCAAATTGATTTTCTTCTTCGTCAAAATGGTGATTATCAGCTTTGAATCTGGAAGAAGAATTGAAGGAGAATAACAATGGTAGAGAAATTTTGGAGTGCAAAGTGTGACACGAGAAGAAGCAGAACGAAGAAAAAAAGGATGGGCTAACTGGTGAAAAGTATTTTCAGGTTATGTACAATCTGGATTACACTGGGTAAGAGCTTCATACATGGCTCATTTTCTGATGGATTGTTGGGCCAAGTGACAAGGGGTGTAATTTTTCCATTCTTAAATAGTTCTAAATATTTTGAATTGTAACTAATTTATTATGACTTACAGTTTGTTATAAAGTTTCTAATTATATAATTCTAATTGAAAAGTTATAGAATTGATGCTTTGATGCACATAAATATTTAACTCGTTTACTTTGACCTATCATTCTTTTTTTAAAAGTATTTAAATTACCACTAACTACAAATGTATATGTGAAGCTTGGAACGTGCGGATCCTAAAATTCGGATCTTTATAAAGCAAAATAATGTGGGAGCTAATCATCACGTTATCACTCATTCAATTATTGATTGACTGATGTGTATTATTCTTGTTTAGCCGCAAATAGTTCTTGCTTTTCCGACATATAGCTTTTAATACTAAATTTTACTCCATGTGATTGCATAATATTAGCTAGCGTTTGCGTTTGAACATAAATTTGATTAAAACAAATATATATATATATATATATATATATNATATGATTAGTGGCCTTGTGAGATCGGAGGCGTGTATGCATGCAGGGACTTAGGTGAGGTGCATTCCATGTTACGACCCACTGCCGAAAGAGTCTCCTTCAAAGTACTTATATTTTTCCTGTCCAATTTGTATTCCAAACAAATGTTGTATTTTATTTTATATTCCTAATTGATGCTCATGCACTTGTGACACCGGGTTTTGGGGTGATCATGGGTTGTCCTGTACTGAAATTATTAAAAATATTATTGTTTACTCTGTAAATCCCATCTTATTATTTAATTGAAGAAAAATATGATTTCTAAGATATTAAAATGAGAACCAAGTTAAGTATTTATTGTTGACTTGTCTAACAGTGATGTCCGACGCCTCACAACCTTTAATAAATTTTGGGTCGTGACAGAAGCAATGTGGGTAGACATATTAGGAACTGTTTTTGAAAGAAAAATCAATGTTTGTAATAGGGTGAAGTCGGTAGACATTGATGACAATTAACAAGGGACCTCATCCTCCCCGTATATTGACGTTATTTTGTGTATGTTTTTATATATATATATATATATATATATATATATATATAAAAACATACACAAAATAACGTCAATATACGGGGAGGATGAGGTCCCTTGTTAATTGTCATCAATGTCTACCGACTTCACCCTATTACAAACATTGATTTTTCTTTCAAAAACAGTTCCTAATATGTCTACCCACATTGCTTCTGTCACGACCCAAAATTTATTAAAGGTTGTGAGGCGTCGGACATCACTGTTAGACAAGTCAACAATAAATACTTAACTTGGTTCTCATTTTAATATCTTAGAAATCATATTTTTCTTCAATTAAATAATAAGATGGGATTTACAGAGTAAACAATAATATTTTTAATAATTTCAGTACAGGACAACCCATGATCACCCCAAAACCCGGTGTCACAAGTGCATGAGCATCAATTAGGAATATAAAATAAAATACAACATTTGTTTGGAATACAAATTGGACAGGAAAAATATAAGTACTTTGAAGGAGACTCTTTCGGCAGTGGGTCGTAACATGGAATGCACCTCACCTAAGTCCCTGCATGCATACACGCCTCCGATCTCACAAGGCCACTAATCATATATGTACCTGCACAAAAATGTGCAGCAAGTATAGTATAAGTACGTAAATCAACGTGTACCTAGTAAGTATCTAGCCTAACTCTGGAGGAGTAGTGAAGAGGGGTCGACATCGACACTCACTAGTGGTCCAATAACATCAGGTACAGTAAAGAGGTAAATAAATATGAGGCAGAGTAAATAAATAAAATAAACAAGTATAAATTACGTGGTACAAATCCCCCTCTTTATGATGAACTCAAGCTCTCCATTAGAAATTCCCTCCGTAACCGGAGCATATATGTAGATATAGTGGATCTCATCAAATAGATTGTCATAACTCAAATCAGGAAAACTCACAGATACATTGGCTTCTTGCCAAATATTAAGCACGATTCTATGAGGATAAGTTATAGGAAATGCCGAGGCGTACGGCCCGATCCAACATAAGAAAAAGAAACTTTGACGGGTCCTTGACCCCACTCACGAATAACGTGTGAGTTTTAATTTCTTTAACAAAAACCTTTCAATGGACATATATATCACAGAAACATGCCGTAAGAGGAGTAAAATTATTCGGTGACTAATCATGAACTCGTGATGTATCTACAATAGCAAGTCTAGTCTCAAGTAGTAATGTAAAATAGAGGAATTTAATAGGCGAGAGACTGCTCAAATAATACAGCTATAACATGATGTGAACCTAAGTCTACCCGGACAATAACATGAATGTAGCTACGTATGGGTTCTCGTCACCTCGCGCATACGTAACCCCCACAACAAGTAGCACACATCAATATACAACACCTAGGGGTAATTTCCCCCTCACAGGGTTAGACGGGAGACATATCTCGTCTCAAAGATCACTTTTCGATCCGAAATTATGCTTTAAATCCTCAACTCGGTGCCAAACGACCCGCAGCTAGTCAAATATTATATAAAATAGTTAATGCATACTCACGAGTTCACATCCTAACTATTAAAGTGATTTTCCAACCCAAATTGAAGAATTCCTAAAATTCACTCCCGAACCCGCGTGCCCGGATTCCGAAAATTTTTGAAGATAAACACTACCAATAACATCATGAACTCAAATATATGATTTGTTCTCAATTCCATGCTCAAATTCGGGGTCAAAATCCAAATATGTAAATTTCTAGGTTTTCCCTCAAAATTCTAAATTTCTACAAATTTTCATGTTTAAATCCATATATAATCCAAGTATTTAACTTGCAATAGGTGGGGATCACTTACCTTGACATAGATGATGAAGATGGAGCTCCAAAAATCTCTCCAAGACCGACTCCCATGGAGGAAATGAAGTAAAAATGGCCAAAATCTTGTTTTAAATCAACTCTCTGCCCAACACCGCACTTCTTCGCGATCGGAAACACCCTCGCGATCGCGAAGACCAAAAGCCAACTGCTATTTCTTCTTCGCGAACGCGTTAAGCCCCTCGTGTCGCGAAGCACAACCAGCCTCAGTCCCTAGTTCCTCTAACTCTTCGAATTTGCATTTGCTTTCGCGTCCTTCCGCTCACGTTCGTGAAGGCTTAACCAGCTATTGCCTCACGTTCGCATCCCTTGCCTCACGTTCGCGAAGGCCAAATCTAGCAGTCCCAAAATTCCCTTCTTCGTGAACGTGGGACTCCCTTCGCGTTCGCGAAGGACAACATCATAACCAGCAACAGCAGTTCCATAACAACCCGAAATGATCCGAAACCATCCTAAAACACACTCGAGAACCCCGGGATCCTGTCCAATCACACAAACCAGTACCATAACATAATACGGACCTGCTCGAGGCCTCAAATCACATCAAACAACATCAAAATCATGAATCGCACCCGAATTCAACCTTGATGAACTTTAGAACTTCAAACTTCTAAATTCGATGTCGAAACCCATCAAATCATGTCCGATTGACCTCAAATTTCGCACACAAGTCACATTCGACATTATAGACCTACTCCAACTTTTGGAATCGGAATCCGACCCAGATCAAAAAATCCACTTTCGATCAAACTTCTCAAAAACTTTCAAATTTCTAACTTTCACCAAATGACCCGGAAATGACCTACGACCTCCAAATCCACTTCCGGACGCGCTCTCAATACCAGAATCACCATACAGAGCTATTACTAGACTCGTAATCCCAAATGGACATTGATAACATTGAAATACACCTCAACCCAATTTTATGAAATTCTTCCAAAATGCCAACTTCCACAATAGATGCCGAAACGCTCCCAGGTCATCCAAAATCCGATGCGGACATACGCCCAAAACCAAAATCATCATACGAACTGTTGGACCTTCAAATTCCGAGGTTGTTTATTCAAAAATCACACTTTTGTCAATTCTTCCAACTTAAAGCTTTCGAAATAAGAATTTGTTTTCCAAATCAACTCCAAACTTCCTGAAATTCAATTTTGACCACGCGTGCGAGCCGTAATACCTGAAGTGAAGCTACTCAGGGCCTCAAACTGCTGAACGATGTGCTAGAGATCTAAACGATCGGTCGGGTAGTTACAGCTTCACTTGCAAACACTGGAGGAACTACCAAAAATTGGTCTTATCAAAAACTTCCTTCCTAGATCCTTCATTTGAGAGGAGGTCCGCCACTTGATCTCCTCCCTATAGTTATGAACTATGACTAGGTTCCTCAACTGCTCCATCAGATACCTGCATTCAAAAATTATGGAGTTGTGAGTTAACTTGCCATTCTTTAACATTTCCAACACTATTTAGAATCAGTGTCAATCATAATAGGTGACAGGCCTTGACCTAGGGCTATTTTTAGCCCCAATAGGGCATGGTGTTCTGCCCTACTACTATCAGTGTTTGGGAGCCCCCCTCACGAAGCCTAAAATCCATTCTCCCCTGTTGTTTCTGAAAACCCCCTTTATACCCCCTTTCCCCGTGTTAAGGCATGCATCACCATCAGTGTTTAGCTTATAATAACCTTTATCAGGTGGTTTTCACTTTAAGTATAAGGCGGTTGTTGCTCTAATAGTTCTTGAAGTGGCTATTACATAGTGGTATTCAACAGCCTTTGCTATTGTTTGGTGTACATTAATGTGATTTTTTATTTTTTCAAAGACATTAGATTTCCTAGTGAGCCAGATGGCCCAGAGGCAGAAGGTCAGAAGTTGTTTCCATTTTATACAAGAATTATAATCCACATTTTGTAGCATGTTCCACGTGTCTTCCCAATTTGGAATAGAGAAGGGATTTACACTAAGGTTAGGATTTTTGGTGCAGTTTTGCAGCAATTGCTGCTTGAATTTTTTGACATTGGGACATTAAAAGAAGATGTTCTTTATGTCTTTTATTGCGTAATCACAAAAGTAGCAGTTTGTGTTAATTCTCAGGCCAATGTGGTGTAAGTGATTCCTTGTAGGCTGTATGTTTTGTTGTATGAGCCATATGAAGAATTTGATCTTATTTGGGGTCTTTAGCTTCCAAATCCATTTGAAGTGGTCTTCATTAGAACTGTCATTGTGCATTAGTGCATCAAGGAAGGAGTATATTGATTTGGTACTAAACATGCCATTAGGATTAAGGTTCCAGATTAGTTTATCCTCAAAAGTGGTGGAGGTGGGAATGAAAGTGTTTTGTATTATCAAGGAGATGTCATGGGGGATTGGATAGGGAATGTAGCTGAAATCCCAAATCCCATTGGAGACACTTAATTAATCTTGGTGTTCCTATCACAGTGGTTCCATGGACCATTAAGGATTCTATCCAGAGGTTGCATCTTGGGAAGTCATGAGTCAGTGAGAAATCTAACCCTATCCCCTTTGTGAACCACCCATTTAGTGCAACTTGTGCATATTTTCCAGCCCTCTTGAACATTCTTCCAGCTTCTAATCTTAGCCTTAACCTTCTTCCCTCCTCCACTGTAGTGCTTTCCCATGAGCACCCTAGCCCAGATAGAAGTAGTATTATTGTAGACTCTCCAAGCAAGACTGGTGTGGCATGTTATATTTTTTAGGTAGGACTGCTGGAGACCCAGTCCTCCCATGTTCTTTGGTTTGGTGACAGTGACCCACTTTACCATGTGCAGCTTCCTTTTCATAGGAGTTGTACCCCAAATAAAATTCCTTTGGATTTTGTTAATTTGGTTGATAACTTGGGAGGATAACTAGATGTCTTGCATTAAATGGTTTGGGATACTACTAAGGCATGACTTGGCTAGAGTGGTCCTACCATCCATGTTCAGGAAATTAGTTTTCCACCTTTACATTCTACTGTTAAGGTTATCTATGATGAATTGGAAGTTACTATTCCTACGCGTTCCGGTGAAGATGGGAAACCAAGGTATTTGCCAAAGTCTTTAGCGCTTTTAATACCTAAAATGGCACTGCAAGATGTGGCACACTCTGCCTGGAAATTAGAAGAATTGATCACTTTCGTTTTCTAGAGGTTGACTTTTTTCCCATATGAAACATTGAAATTACCCAAGATGGCTAAGATTGTCTCATAGTTTCTTCTATTGGCTCTAGCGAACATAGTGAGGTCATCTACAAAGAATAGGTGGGAGATTCTAGGCACTCCCCTGCTGATACTGATAGGGAACCAATATTTATCTATTACAGCATTGTCAATATCTCTAGAAAGCCTTTCCATGCATATGATGAACAGGCACGGAGACATAGGGTCCCCCTACCTAATGCCTCTACTGGGCTTGAAGTAATCATTCTGGGTACCACTGACAAGGATGGAGATGGAGCTTGTACTAAGATTAGGGCGGTAAGCTTAATGGGGAACTTGAAGAAGAGAAGGGATTGTCTGATGTAAGACCATTCAACCCTATCAAAAGCCTTCTCCAAGTCCACTTTTAGGATCATATTGGCATTCTTACCTTTCATAATTTGGTAGTGGGTAATGTACTTTTGGACCACAATGACATTATCAGTAGCTCTTGTATTGGATAGAAAGCTAGCTTGAGTGGGGACAATGATGTTTTGAAGCAATGGTTTGATTCTATTGACAATGATCTTAGTGATCAGCTTATACAGTGTGGTACACAAATCAACTGGCCTGAAGTTTTTCAGCATAGTGGCATTAGGGAATTTAGGAATGAGGCAGAGGTTGGTTTGGTTTATTTCAGGAGGGACCATACCAGTGGAAAAGACAGTGTTGCAGAATTGGATTACACTGCCAGAAACAATGTTCCAGTTCTTCTGATAGAATAAGGGGTGGAGGTCATCAGACCCAGGTGTCTTCATGGACTTGAAGGAGAACATGCACACTTGATCTCAGAGAGCCTAAGGGTGGAGTCAATAGTGTCCTGCTCCCTGGTAGTCAGGACATTAGCACTATCAATAATGTGGATCTTGTTCAACATTGACCTATGATGAAGTAGTTAAGGATTGTGTCTTTAATGTCCTTGGGATTCTGGATATTGTTCCCCACTTCATCCTTTAAGGACATGATCTTATTCCTCCTTCTTCTGTTAAGTGTGGATATATGGAAGAACTTAGTGTTAACATCTCCCTCACTTAACCAATTTGGTTTGGATTTAAGCTTCTAGAAATCTTCTTCACTCTTTCGAATGACAGAGAAATCATGTTGGAGCTTGGCTTCAAGCTCCTAAAGAAGGTGCTAAAGGAGTAGGCATTAGACATCTGAATGCAGAAAGTCTAGCAAGGATATGTCTTTTTCTATTGAAGATGTTTCCAAATACATGTTTATTCCAGTCAACCACTCTATTGGTAAAAACAAAGGTAGCTTTTAGGATATCAGTATTGGCATCAAAACTGCCCTCCACAAGGGGGAGGAAGTTAATGATTTTTGAAAGCTGAAATTGTGTTTGGACATATATTTTACTTGAAAAAAATTTGAAGTTTTATGAGTAGAAAACTTCAAAAACTACTACAGAGTTGTTTTTGGGATTTGAAAATTTTGTTTTCAAAATCTGCCAAAAAATGGTTAAAATGTATAAACAAAGACATATTTTGAAGCAAAACTAAAAAAAAAAATATTCCTGTGTTTTATAGCAAAACTCATATAATGTTTTATATATTTGATCTGTCATTATTGATTTTGTGACACCTTTTAGATGAAAAGTCATCTTTGGGTACGGTTTGAAGAAATTTTTTATGTTGCTTATATAGTTTATTCTCTTACCATCATATATTGAATGTTCTTAATAAAAATACAAAGAATAATATTTGATTATGAAGAAACAGCGAACATACAATGATTTATTAATTACAATAAATAAAAAATAAACATTACAATGAATCATTTAATAAAAAAAATATTACGATGAATCATACATCATACATTGTACTTTATGTATAAAGAATTTATTTTTTTATATTAATTCAATAAATATGATACATAAATTAGTAAGATACGAAGATTTTGACGTAATCAAAATTAACCTTCATTGAATCTTGCAAACACTCTTTAAATTAATAAATATTAATTTATCGATTAAATAATACCTCTATAAAATAGTAATCATGGTCCCGGCAATATTAATTTAGAGAGGTTCTACTGTATTATAAGTCATAGTAATATATAATTCAAAATACTTATAAAATATTTAAGAAATATTGTGGTCAAAGATGAACCTTGCAGACTCCCTTAATAGTAACTAAGACACATCTATACTATATTAAAAGTACGAAGGCCCTTAGTGAAATAACGTTCGCCTTTTTTACTCTTTAAAACTAGAGGTCACACGGGATAAAATAGTCATTTGCTTATTTTTTGAATATTAAAAAAATAATCATTTAATTAATTCCCCAACATTTAGAAGTTTGTATAATAAATGTTTTCCTTATTTGAACTGTATTAACTATTCTGACATTTAGAACTTTAAAATCATTAATTTTACCTTATACAAATTTTACACTTAAATTATTTATAAATAATAAAATAAATAAAGGAGAGAATAAGAATATTAAAGAGAGAGAAAGTGCGTTTGGCTTTGAATAACATGGAAGTGGTCAATTTTTTTTAAAAACGTTTATACGTTCTGATTTATAATTAAAGACCCGATCGGTCATTCCGAAAGTAATAGCCATATTTCTCCCCATTTCTGTTTCTCTATGTGTTGTTCAGTCTTATTATGTTGCTTTGGGTTGGTTGGTCCGGGTTCGGAGTGATTTTGGAAGGGAATGAGACACTTAATCTCTTAATTTGGAAATTTAGTTGGAAGAGTCAACCGGAAGTTAACTTATGAGTAAACGATCTCGGATTAGGGTTTTTATAGTTCGGATAGCTCCTTAGATGATTTTGGACTTAGGAGTGTGTTCGGAATGTTATTTGGAGGTCCATGGTAGAATTAGGCTTAAATTGGCGAAATTGGAAATTTTGGCAATTTTCGGTTGGCAGTAAAAAATTAGATATCGGGGTCGGAATGGGATTCCGGAAGTTGGAGTAGGTGCGTAGTGTCATTTGTGACGTGTGTGCAAAATTTGAGGTTATTCGGACGAGGATTGGTAGGTTTCGACGTCATTTGCAAAATTCGGAAGTTTAGAAATTCTTAGGCTTGAATCCGAGGGTAATTTGTTATTTTTGATGTTGTGTTGAGTGATTCGAAGGCTCGACTAAGTTTATATGATGTTATGAGATGTGTTGGTATGATTGGTCGGGGTCCCGAGGGGCTCGGGTGAGTTTCGGATCATTTCTAGGCCATTTTTAGCTGCTGATTTTTTGCTACAGAAGTGTGCTACGCGATCACGGGGAATTGGTCGCGATTGCGATGAGTAAAATGAGAGAAAATGACCACTGAATCGCGATCGCGGAAGGCCTTTCGCGGTCCATAGAAGAAATTTTCTGCTACATTGACCCGACTTTGAAAGCTTGTATCTTGAAATCTATAAAGAATTTGGAGATGATCCAAAATTAAAAGTTGTAGCTCTTTGTGTCTAGTTTTCATAAAATTAAACCAATTGGAAGCTGGAGTTGTTTCTAAAAAGTTATGATTGATACACTACAGCCTATTCGGGAAGAGTTTGGAAATCGCATTGTGTTGCATAGGGATGACTTTGGTGGCTTATATATCATAATCTATAACGAATTGGGAAATAATTAAAGAATGCAAGTTATAGCTCTTGGTATCTAGTTTCAAAAAGTCAAACCATTTACAATTTAGAATTTTGTACAAAAAGTTATAACCATTATCCTAGAGGCTATCTGGAAGAGCTGGGCATTTGTTCTTCGCGATCGCGAAGGGAAAATTTTGGGCTGAGAAAAGTTATGCTTCGCGGTCGTAGAGCATTTTCCGCGATCGTGATGAGTAAATACCTGGGCAGAAGCTATATATTGATGTTTCGACCATTTTTAACACATTTGGATCTATGGAGCACGAATTGAAGCGATTTTTGAGATAATTTTCACCATATGGAATGGGGCAAGTGATTTCTATTTAATTTTGCTCAAACTCCATGATTATTCCGTTAATTTCATAATTAATTTGTGATTTGAGGTGGAAAATTGGGGAAAATGGGGAAGAATTCTTGAGTTGGATTGGGGTTTTGAATGGGATTTTGTTATCGGATTAGAGTAAATTTGATATAGTTGGACTCGTGAGTGAAAGAGGTTTCTAGTTTTGTAATTTTTTTTGGATTCCGAGACATGGGCCCGGGGGTCGGGTTTGGCCAATTTCGGAATTTGTGGTTCAATTGGATAATTTTTATGTGGGCTTCATTCCTTTAGCATATTAATGATTATATACTGATTTTGGATAGATTCAGGGCGAATTGTGGCCGAGTCGAGCGACAAGAGCATTGCGGAGTAGAGTTTTGTCCAGTTTGAGGTAAGCAACAATTGTAAATCTAGACCTGAAGGTATGAAACCCCGGAAGTTTGTACTATTTCACTACATTGAGGTGACGCACATGCTAGCTGACGGGCGTGTGGGCGTGCACCGTTAGGGATTGTGACCTGGTCCATCCCGTAGTGACTATAGAGTTGCATATTTTGATTAAAGTCGTATAATAATGTGATGACCCAAAAGGTCATCCTATGTTAATTTAACTAAATCTGTATTCTGAGGCCCCGAAAACCTCCGTTAATCTCACCTCGATATGCGTGCGTAGCCCGGGCGTGTAACCGGGAAGCTTTTATGTGAAAACTTGATGAAAAGTTGATTTCATAATGATTAATTGATTAAAGTTGACTTTGGTCAATATTTTTGGTAAACGGATCCGGACCCGTGATTTGACGGTCCCGGAGAGTCCGTAGAAAAATATGGGACTTGGGCGTACGCCCGGAATCGAATTCCGAGGTCCCAAGCCCGAGAAATGAATTTTTAAAGAAAATTATTTTCTGAAAATAATAAAGACTTTTGAAAATGAATTTTGATGTGAAACCTGTGTTACCGGGCCCGTATTATGGTTCCGGAGCCCGTAACAGGTTTAATATGTGTTATATGAGCTATCTGTAAAATTTGGTGTAAAACGGACTTGGTTTGACATGTTTCAGATCAAAAATGGAAAATTTGATAGTTTATGAAGTTTGAGAAAATTCAATAGATTTTGGAGTTTAATTCATTGTTTTTTATGTTATTTTGGTGGTTTCATTACTCGAATAAGTCCGTAGGATGATTTTGAGGTCGTGTGTACATTGAGTTTGAGGTTCCGAGGGCTCAGGTGAATTTCGGGTAGGTCCCGAGAGGTCTTTTGGCTTAAAATATAGTTGTTGGAGGTCACAGAACTCAGATCTCTGAACTTATCACCGAGGTCCACGGTCCTTTTTCGCGGACCACGCTGAGGGCTTCGCGGCCGCTGTCGTTTTTTCGCGGTCCGCGGTGGAGGAGCTGGGCCACTTGTCCAACTTCGGAGGCCTATATCTTTTGATTTACAAGGAATTTTGAGATTCTTCAAAAATAAAAGTTGTAGCCCTTCGTGTCTAGTTTCCAGAAAAGTAAAGAAACCGTAATTTGGACATCTGTAGAGAAAGTTATGGTCAAAATACTAAAGCATGTTGCTGCAGTTATTTTTCTTGGTTTTCTTCAGCTTTTCTTGGTCTTTGCTAGCGCGGCCGCAGTCCATTTTTCGCTGACCACGGTGGGGGACCTGAGGGGGGTATAAATAGATGGGAATTTTAGTTATTTTCATATTTCAAAGCCCTAAAAACATAAGAGGCGATTTTCCAAACACTCTTTCTTCTCCAAAACATTAGTAAGTGATTTCTAACTCATTTTCTTTACTCCTTAACTTCTTTTTACAAGATTTCACTCTAGAATATAGGCCTAAAATCATGAAATCAAAGTAGAAATTAGGGGTTTTGGGTAGAGTTAGGATTTTGAGAATTTTGGGTAATTCAAACTCAATTTGGGGTCGGATTTCGAAACAAATCATATATTTGAACTCGTGGGGGGTATGGGTGATCTGGTTTTGGTCCGAGCCTCGTGTTTGGACCAAGCGGGCCCGGGGTCGAATTTTGATATTTTTGGAAGAATGCTAGGAAACGGATAATTAGGCTATGGGATCGATTTATTGAGACATTATTGATATACTTAAGTTAATTATGTCTAGATATTGTTGTTCCGGAGTTGAATTCAAAAGGAAAGGCGATGTTAGAGGCTTGATTGCTATTTTTTGACCCGAGGTAAGTGTCTTGCCTAACTTTGGTGAGGGAATAGGTATCGTATGCTATGTGCTAAGTGTTTATCATGTCCAATGCATAGGTGAGGTGACGAGTACCTATGCATTGTGTGTCAAGCATGCCCGTGAGTCCATTTTTGATGAAATTCTTGCCCTTACTTCCATATCCATTGTATTATGAATTTATCTCTACTTGGAAGTTGATTGTGTTGAAAATCCTCGTTGATGAACTTGTGATGTAATAGTCCTATTGAGGACCCAACTGTAAAGGATATACTTGAAAAGATTGGTTGTAGCTGAGACCCTTGCCGGGCAATTTGTTATGATAACGACTGACATTTTCCCCCTGTCGGGTGATTATGATTTGTGATTCCACTATGCTGCATTCCTTGCCATTTTGATAATTGTCATTGCATTGGTGAGGAAGAGTGGACAGCACGAAGGGTGATGTCGTGCATGATTTACATTGATCACATCATATATTGCATAGTGAGGAAGAGAGTAAAAGCACGAAGGGTGATGCCGTGCCATGAATTACATTTATTACATCATATATTGCATAGTGAGGAAGAGAGTAAAAGCACGAAGGGTGATGCCGTGCCATGAATTACATTTATTACATCATATATTGCATAGTGAGGAAGAGTGTAAAAGCACGAAGGGTGATGTCGTGCCATGATTTATATTAAAAGCACGAAGGTTGATGTCGTGCCATGATTTATATTTAAAAGCACAAAGGTTGATGTCGTGCCATGATCTACATTGCCATACATGATACATTGCATCGTGAGGAAGAGAGTAAAAGCAGGAAGGGTGGTGCTGTGCCATGATTCATGTTATCTTACATCGTACTTTGCATTGTGAGGAAGACAGTAAAAGCACAAAGGGTGATGTTGTGCCATTTATTATAATTCTGGCATTATATTTGTTTCATTAGCATATTTCTGATAAATTGCCTTCTTGTCTGTTCCTATGTACTTAATTAACTGCTCTATCTCACTTGTTACCCCATTGTCTGCTCTCGTATCCCCCTACGCATTTGTTTATCTCTTGCTTTGTTTTTCCACGATATATGTTGTAGAATAGGACAGGTTAACGTTTGTTGTCAAGTCTAGCCTCGTCACTACTTCGGCCGAGGTTAGGCTCGGCACTTACTCAGTACATGGGGTCGGTTGTACTGATGCTACACTGCACATCTTACTGTTGTGCAGATCCCCCACCCGGACCCAGTGGACAGCATTGAGGGAGTCTCCTTCAGTCCACCCCAGAGGCTTCAAGGTATACCCGCTGGCGTTCGTGGGCCTTGGCGTCTCTCCTATCCCTAGTTTCTGTATTTCTGTCTTGTTTTTCCTCTAGTTTTCAGAGACAGTCATGTATTTCATTTCAGACTTTGTATTTAGCACTCCTATAGACAGTTCGTGAGTTAGTGACTCCAAGTTTTGGGGAATTATTGCAACGTGGTATTATGTTATCCTTACTTAGCTTTGACACTTTATCTATTTCCGCTGTTAAAAATTGTGAACTATTTTTAGTTTATTCTGTTAATTCGGTGTTATCATGTTAGTTTAACTGTACACGTTGGCTTGTCTAGCGGGTTCAATGTTAGACGCCATCACGGCCGGAAGGTGGATTTCGGGTCGTGACAAATAGCTATATGTTTTAGAAAGAATTCTTATAACTTGGGCTGAATGCCATGTTTGGGGCCTCGTGCCTGTACTGTTTGGACCCTCAGGGGTATTTATTACTATTCTCACATTCTTTTGATTCGAACGCATATCCTCAGTCATGATTTTACATGTTTATTTTTTGATTCAGTTTCATTACTGTGTTTTAGAAGTATATGAAAGTTATTTTGGGCTGAGTCCCCTGATTTTACAGAAACATTCGAGTGGGTTGTGTGGTTGATGACTGAGTGAGGCCGAGGGCCTGATTGTGACGATATAAATATATATATGGATCAGGCTGCACGCTGCAGCAATATAAATGGATCGGGTTGCATGCCGCATCAATATATAGATATATGGATCGGGTTGCACGCCGCAACGATATATAGATCGGGTTGCACGCCACAGCGATATATGGATCGGGTTGCACACCGAAGTGATATATAGATTGGGTTGCATGCCAGCACGGTATTGGGTCGGGCTGCACGCCACAGCGATATAGCGCTTGGGTTGTAGGAGCCCCTCCGGAGTCTGTACACCCCCAGTGAGCACAGGTACCTACTAAGTGCGAGTGTTGAGTGACGAGTGACGAGTGACGAGTGATTGGGAGGCATGTGTGGCTGTGAGGCTTGCCCGATGGGCTGTTCATGAGTGATATTTTGCGTGAGGGGCTTGTTTATGAAATCATTATTTTCACTCTATTTTATATTGAGCCTCTATTGAAAATGTTTAAGATATTCGTACAGGTTTCCATTGAAACTGGAGTTTTAAGTGATATTTTGACTTGAACACTGATTTGACCCTTGTTGTTTCATTGAGACTTTAAAACAATTGAACTTTATGTGATTTTTACTGCTTGTCACTTCCCTCAGCCTTTATTTATAGTTGTTACTTACTGAGTTGGCGTACTCATGTTACTCCTTGCACCTTGTGTGCAGATCCAGGTGCCACAGGACATCCGAGTGAGTGTTGATTCATCCTCAGTCGAATTCGGAGTCAAGCAAGGTAGCTGCACGGCGACCGCAACCTTACTCTTCTCCCTCCTATCTTTTAGTAGACTATTTTTATTAGAATTCTCTTGTTGTTTGGGTAGACTATATCCGACTTGTATCATAGATGCTCATGACTAGTGACACCGAGGTCGGTTTGGTTTTATGTCTGTTTACTTTCACTTGTTTGAATTGTTTAATGAAAGATTTATGATGAAAAGGATTAATAAATGATTATTGAAAAGAATCATTGTATTCTTTGAATAACAAATCGGCTAGCCTAATACTGTGATAGGAGTCATCACGACTGGGTAGTTTGGGTCGTGACAAGTTGGTATCAGAGTCTAGGTTACATAGGTCTCACAAGTCATGAGCAGGTTTAGTAGAGTCTTGCGGATCGATACTGAGACTTCTGTACTTATCTTCGAGAGGCTGCAGAACCCTTAGGAAAAATCTCACATTCTTGAATTATTGTCTTGTCAATCCATTAATTCAGCTTAAAGCGTAACCCTTTGAATTCCTTCCATGTATTCGAATGCGCACGTGAGCGCTCGGTGTCAGCTGTGCATCGACGACTTTTTCTTTTCGTGGATGAGGTACGAGGTGTAATCTTAGCATGTTGATGATGGGCCAATGTGGAGGACTTGAGTCCGGGTTTTGTCTGTGAATTGAGTACTGAACTTTCGATTGTGTGAGCATGTGCATTTGGGACTTATATGTCTCTTTGTGTCCTTATTGGTGGGATTTTATGACTGGGTGACTACGTGGTGAGTATGATTTGATGGTGAGATGTGTTCACATTGTGTGAATGTGGCAAAGAGAGTTGGCTGGAGATGTAGCAAGAACTATTGGGTGCTTAACTTCTGTCTTGAGTTAACGTATGTCCGCGATTTGTGGGTGTACTAAAGGACCTCTCATGCAGTTTAGTGGTGGAGTGAAGTAGATATTCATGATGTGTTATGAGTCCTCGATGATGCCTGTTGGGCTGACCAACGCCCTAGCAGCGTTCATGCATTTGATGAACAGTGTATTCCAGCCATATTTGGACTCCTTCGTTATTGTATTCATTGATGACATCCTGGTGTACTCACATATCCAGGAGGAGCATATTCAACAATTGAGGATTGTATCACAGAGATTAAGGGAGGAGAAACTTTATGCAAAGTTTTCCAAGTGTGAATTTTGGCTCAGTTCAATAGCATTCTAAGGGAACGTGGTGTCCAGTAAGGGTATTCAGGTGGTCAGGCGAGTGTGGTGAGAGCTTTCAGAAGCTCAAGACTGCTTTGACCACAGCTCCAGTGTTAGTTCTGCTATCAGCTTCAAGTTCTTATATCGCGTATCGTGATGCCATGAGGGTAGGCATTGGTTGTGTCTTAATGTAGGAGGATAAAGTGATTTCGTAATAGCTATGATTTTTGGGAGGGTATAGAGAGATATCAGTTTGAGGCTAAGCAGGCGGGATTATCTCCTGCGGGGTGTCCTGAGGTCGTGTGATCCTTATGTTGTTTGTTAGAAAGTTCTCTTTTACCAGTAAATGATATATGTTGTAATTTGAGCGTAGATCGCTTGTGGAAGTTGGCATGTCTATTACAATGGTGAATGCGACATTTGCAGAAGATTTGAGATATTAGATGGTTTGTGTTATATGATCTTATGAATGGTTTAGTTGAATTTCACTGCGGTACTGTGGTAGTGATAGCATATGGGCATTGTGAGTTATTGTTTATCTTGATCTGTGGATTTGAGCCAAGTGGGGAAGTCTGCTAGTGATAAGTTGGTTGCACGATTATGTGTTGTATTGGTTTCAGTTCGAGGTATACTGGTGAATCAGTTATGACCTGCAGAGGTGGAGTTTGTTCTAGAAATTTAGATTCACGTTGGAGGGTGTCAAGACTTCTGGCATTTCTACATTACTATGGATTCTATATTTCGATATCAGAGTAGGGAAAGAATAGCTTGAATTCATAGAAAGTCTCTTTAGAGTAAGTGTTTGACTTGTGGTACTTTTGGGGTGCTTAAGAGAATATTCAGCGGCTTATGAGCCTTAGGGCGGTGTGATTTTGTTCTAGGGCCTCGCGTGGTGAGTTTTGGTTGAATATTTTGGTATTATAGCAAGGAGAAGAATCAATTTGAAGGTACGGCAATAGGAAATCGGAGAAATAGGATAGCTTGGAGTAGGTTGGATCGGCAATATAATGAGTAATATCATTTCCTCGGGTGCTTATGATGTGGTGAGGATTCCACGTGTAATTCGTGGTAATGCTCACGGGTTTTGGTGACCTGCGTAGCTTGGTTGAGTTAGAAGAATTCAATCCTGACAGTTTGGTTTTTTGCAAATGGTATTCGGAGAGTTCTTGATGGTTTCTACCACGGATTGAGATGTGTATTTTCTACTGGCGTGAAGGGCATAAGATGTATAGTGATTTTCTCCTAGATGGTTTCAAATGGAAAGTTCTTGGCTAGATGAGTACGTAGTTGCTTGTGACTCGGAGTGGATTATGAAGTTCTCACAATTATCATAGGACATGGTATATGCGGTATGTTGTGTGGGAGTGAGATTTGTATGTGTAAGGTCATGGTTCAGTTCTGAAAGGAAGGTCATAAATTCTTAGGCAGCATGGACAATTTCAGATGACTAGGTAAATGATATTACTAACTGGTATGGCTTGGTAAGAGTATACATTTTAGAAGGGCGATGTGTTTGAGTTATGGATAATTCATTGGTATTGCGGAACTCTCTTGCTAGATCTACTGCTGGTGTTCAAATTTTGCCTTGTGGCACAGAAGGATTATAGAAGTATTCCTCGTGGGATGATCATGTATTGGGATGGTGTTAGACATTCAGGCAGTGGAGTTGAGATCAGATATGATGATCTGTGTGTTCTATGGATTTGGATACTGGGAGTTCTATGAATAGATTGTTTCGTGGTTGTGGACTGGGAAAACGTAGCCGAGGTTGGTCAGAAGATAGCATGTGTTGTGATTCAGTTATTGTGGGCTTTGGGGGGGGGGGTTATTAGGCTATAGTGGATGACCAGAGTTGCTTTGGGGTTCATTGGTAGGCCCAGTATGGATGTGTGTTCTACACTGGGTCGGATTGGTTGACTTCGTACTGTTGTTGTTGAGGGATGTGTCATTCGGTTAGATTTGAGCTTACTCGTTTTCCAATATATTCAATGAGTTACTCTTTTATGTTACGAGGAGTTATGATCCATTGGTTTTAGGCACACATGGTGCGGTTCTATTGTGGTCTTATAGCGGCATTCGAATGAGAGGAGTGATTGGGAATTGCATGATCGAGGCATATTGGTTATGTTCCTTCGGGTTTCGTGTGGCATGGTATCGTCTGATTCTCCATGGTTATGGTAATGCACCTTGAGTACTTGCTATCTAATTTCGCGTGGTTATTGATTTTGAGCAAGGTGGAGCAAGGTATATAATATGGGCTGGTGTTTGGTTGGGGTCGCATTACGGCAGAGTTATGTTGAGATATGATCCTTGTGTGTTGGATTTGTGTGTTTTGGTTCTGCGGTGTGTGAGGAGCTCTTTCCATAGCGTTGTGGTGATACCCGTTGATCTTGCGGGACGGTTCTCTTGTTTGACGTTATATTCCATGTCTGAGCAAGTTTGGAATGTTGTCTATTAGTGCACGGACTGCACGAGTTATGACTTTAAGTTGTATTGATGCGTCATGTTGCTAGAGTGGTTGTGTTGGATGAGATGAGGTTGTCGGACCTAGAATGGGTGCTATCGAATCTAGTTGCGGCATATTTGGGAGGATATTGATGCTAATCGACTTAGAAATTTTGCTATAGTTCCTATCGAAGGATAGGGAGTTCCACCACTTGTTGATCCAACGAATGGTTATGGGTTCCTGCGTGTTTCTTTCATCATTGGCAGTATATGAAAGTGTTCGAACGGGTCTCTGTTTGATAATGGGTTTATTACCGTCATTGGGTTGCTCTAAGCAGCCACTGTGTTCATAAATTATCGCTACGAGTGTTTGAGTTATGTGGGATATCATGTGATTTCATCTTGAGTTATGGCTATGGTTGGGTACATCTTGTTCAAACTTATACAGTGTGTAGATACGAGATTCTGACCTTATAGAAGATTTTAGATGTGGAAAAATTTGGATTCTAAGGCTTGGGCTAGGTTGGATGAAGAAAATCTTGTTATGCTGTGTCATCAGACCTATATGGGATAGGGTGACGTGGGATCACCCCCGGGTATGTGCATGGTGATGTTATGCGGCGATGTCACGACCCGAAATCCCACCTTCAGGTCGTGATGGCACCTAATGTTGCACCCGCTAGGCAAGACAACGTGTTAACTGAATTGATTTATTAACAAGTGAAAATAACAAACACTGATTAGATAATAGAGATAAAGTGAGTGACAATAACAAACACTCATTAGATAATAGAGATAAAGTGCGGAAGCATTAACATAAGTCTAAATGACAATAGCTAATAACGAAGAAATCCTTTTAAGTACAAACCCAGAAGTGGAGTCACAACCTCACGAACCAGTCTAAGATTTGACTAAAAACAACAGTTTAAAAATAAAATGATGTATCTGTCTGGAAAACACATAAATAACAAAATGAAAGATAGACAGGGACGCCGAGATCCACGAACGCCATGCGGAACTACCTTGGTGTCGTCTGGAATGGACTGAAGGACACTCCCACTAACGATGTCCACTGGGTCCGGCTGCGTACTCTGCACAACGTAAAGAAGTGCAGGTGTAGCATCAGTACAACCGACCCCATGTACTAAGTAAGTGACGAGCCTAACCTTGGCGAAGTAGTGACGAGGCTAGGACACGACAACAAATTGTACTTGTGCAGTTCAATAGTATAGCAGAAAATAAACAAGAATACAATTACGGGGAAGAACATGTTGGGGATAAGAGGGGCAACAATTTCTAAAACAGTAGAATCAAGTACTAACGGAAATGTAGAAGTGAAACAGGAAATATCAGCCCGAACAAGTATAATAGACAGGGAAAAACACGGCATGACCCCTCGTGTATAACCTCAAAATCACACGGCACGGAATGTCCCCTCGCGCATAAACAATAATGACTCGGCACGGAATGTCCCCTCGTGCAT
>ML401663.1:0-39443 GCA_005239525.1 Nicotiana knightiana
AACTTGATAAAGGATTCGTAAAGACCGAATTTCACTTACTTTGAGTTTTGGCGGGTTACTTGATCGTTAATGAAATTGTGCTTCCTTGTGTATTAGTCTTGTGATATCTTTTAAATTGAATGTTCATAGAGTATTCTCTTTTCTTGTGGAGCGGGCCGAACGCCTTGGCAGTACAATAGATGCATCTATGGTTCATGTCGCTCGACCCTTGGCAGTGTACACATTATTCTGGATTGAGTCGTACGACCTTGGCGTAAATCGTGTGTGTTAATGCTTGGTGCCGGAATACACTTGATATTATTTTCATGACTTGAGAGGTTATCATTTATGTATTGGACGAAGTTGATTTGGAGATTTTTTTGGAAATCACTATCAGTCAAAGAATCATTTAATCATTGCTTGCTATTATGTTATTATCATTATTCACATATTCCATGCCTACTTAGTATTTCTATATTTTTATTATTGTCCCATAGCAAATGTCGATGTCGATGTCGATCCCTCGTCACAACTTCTTCGCAATTAGACTTGATACTTACTGGGTACATGTTGTTTATGTATTCACACTATACTTCTGCACTAATCGTGCAGGATCCGAGACATGTGCATCTGGTGTTCATTCAGGCGCGCACCCTCGTTATCCTGAGGCATAGTGGTGAGCTTCTCTCTGAGTTTGTTTTGCAGCACCCACCGTCTTTTTTTTTTTTTTTTTTTTTTTTGTATTTACTTTATGTCTATCTCATTTCAGAAAGTAGCTTAGGTGTTTTATATATTCTACTAGTTGCTCATACACTTGTAATACCGGGTATTGGAAACATGCTAGTAGACACTTGATGACTTTTGAGTATTTATTTCATCATACTTGTTCTTTTATTTGTTTACGCTTTACTTTATCAAAATTTTCACTTCTAATTTACTTAATAAATAAAAATCAACAATTTTGAAATTATTAAAAGGATAAATACATGGCTAGTTCATCGTTGGCTTGGCTATCGGCAACGTTAGTAGGCGCTATCATGACCAATAGGAGAAATTGGGCCGTGAAAGTCTAGAATTCCGCTTATGTCCTTTTATTGCGAGTTATTATGATTTATCTTATATGTATATTTTTAAATCGATATTGTATTCATGCTTTTATAATAAATATGGATAGATAGATAGATAGATAGATAGATAGATAGATAGATAGATAGATAGATAGATAGATAGATAGATAGATAGATAGATAGATAGATATAGATATAGATATAGATGGATTAATTTATTAACTTTCATTTTCATAAAGACAAAGATTAATTATCGTTAATTTCCTTTTCACCTTCTAATAAATTAAAAGGTACTGATCAAAAGCATCACGACCTTTTTGGATGAGCCAAAACCTAATTTGTCAGACGACACAACATTTTTAATAGGAAATATTATGTTACAATCTTTTGGTAAGACCCTATAGTACTCCAATTTAGTTAACTAAAATGATAAAAGAAAATTTAACGCGTTCCTAAATGTATTAGGTTTACATGCTAACATGTAGTATTACATGTATTTTTCCCAAAGTAAGTATATTAATAGAATTCCTAAAGGTAATCATTTAGGATCATAACGTGTGGTGTATGTCCTAAAACTGATAGGATTATACGGCTAATGTCTAAAATTCTGGTTATGTCTTTTTATTATGAGTTATTATGCTTAATATTATATGGTTATTTTGGTAATCCGATATTGTATTATATATATATATATATATATATATATATGTATGTATGTATGTATGTATGTATGTATGTATGTATGTATGTATGTATATATAGATATAGATATATATGTTTGACCGCGTTACAATTTAATGCATGTGTCTTGATGATATAGTTTTAGAGGAAGATTTCGATACTTGGGAATTGTTAATTAATCAATTGAAGTGTTTCAATACAATGAATACAGTATTTTAAATGATTTTTTCTGGGCAAGCCCTGAAACGAGACATATAAAAAATGCACCGAGGCATATTGGCGGGGCATCAGTCTCGGCGTTCCGGGTGTTCTTTTTGGGGGCATAATCTCTGAGAACTTTTCCGAAATTGAGCTAAAATCACTTACTAAATTCTTTTTTTTTAAACTTAAATATATAAAAGTTAACTAATAGTAAATACTCAAACTAAAAATCTCAAAATTCAAAGATCTTTTTAATTGTTTATATTAATTTCATAATCTATCTCAAAAGTCAAAGATCATTTTAATCGTTTATATTAATTTCATAATCTATATACTTGTCGTTTGATGAGTAAAAAATATAGACCTTTGCCTGCAAAGTGAAAACTACAAAGCAAAGAATTATGTCCTTATTATAAAACAATAAAAGAAGAAGAAGAGTATTACAAAGAAAAGTAGAGAGAGAATTCTTATTGATTTGGGATAATTTATAATGAAATTATCATGATCCAAAATCCTACTAGCCGTGATGGCACCTAACCCAACCCACTAGGTAAGCCAATTAACAATAAACCAAATCTAATGAGATTCATTAGGAGAAGTAATGATAATACAACTGTGATTTTATACAAAGAAAGGGCTAGTAGTACAAATCATGAGTTTCTAAGATTTAGAGTTTACAAAATTGATATGAAATAAAATGCATCATCTGTTTGAAATATACATGAACGTATTAAAAATTCTAAAGCTACCAAGATCAAGAGTCAACTATGACCGGAATGCAGGTACATCTTCAAATCCAACTCCCGCCATACACAACAATAACAACATCCAACATCTGCAAGGAAGGTGCAGAAGTGTAGTATGAGTACAACTGACCACATGCACTCAGTAAGTAACAAACCTAATCTTAGGTTGAAAGTAGTGACGAGCTGGGATAAAGGTCAGAGTCCAACACCAATAGCCAATAACAACTCATAACAATTTAATAAAAGTGGTACAAGAAATAACTCAAAGATATAATGGTCAGCTCATTTACAGTTCTGAAAAATAGGCATGCTTTTCAAGTATATCAATGAAAACCCAAATCGTTTACTGAAATCACCAAAATATGAGTAAGTTTGGAAAGCTGTGATTTTTCCCCAAAAAAACGTTCAACAACAAGTAAGATGTTTCATTATCAAATGGCATGAGGAATGTACATCTCTATGCCTACATGTGAATGAGTATGTGAAGTCATGAATGACGTAATACCATACAACATGAGGAAAATGCATCTCTATGCCCGTATATCAAGTGTTCATGTCGAATGTAATGAAACTCTGTGATAAAACCATATACATACTCTCAGAGGATCAATTCACTCAGTCCTACTAGTCACTCATTCATCACAAACACTCATTACTCATAGTCACTCAATCCTCCCAATCACTCGGCACTTACGTTCGTCACTTGCACTCGACACTCACACTCAGTAGGTACCTACGCTTACTGCGGGTGTGCAGACTGTGGAGGGGTTGATCCAACCCAAGCACTATAATAAGCCAATCATGGCATAAATCAATAAAGTATGATGCGCAGCGTGCAACCTGATCCATAAACATCCTCACAATCAGGCCCTCGACCTCACTCAATCATCAATCTCTCCAGTCTATTGGCCTTACAGATCCCATGCCAATCGGCCCAAACAATGATAATATGATGTGAGACAAATGATAACAGAGACTGAGATATGATACGCAATGAATGAGTATGACTGAGTATGTAATTGCAATTTAAGCAAATAACTCAACAATAGAAATGACCTCAGTAGGTCCCAACAGGATAAGCATATAACCTAAACATGGTTTCTAACATGGATCACATCTCAATTGCACTAGCACGTAGAAATCTCATGGATAAAGATAAGATTAGGTAAATACACAGTACCACAGAAATAACCGAGTCATAATTCACACAGTGCACGCCCACATGCCCGTCACCTAGCATGTTTGCCACCTCAACACCAAATACATAACACACATATTAAGGGGTTCATACCCTCAACACCAAGTTTAGAAGTGTTACTTACCTCGAACAAGCCAAATCCAAGATCGAGCAAGCCAAATGATACTCCCAAAATGTCATGTTGTGCGTACAGACCTCCGAACGGCTCAAAACTAGCCAAAAGAAACTCAAATACATCAAATAATACCTAAGGAAACAAACACAATTGGAAAAGGTCGAATCTTTAATCAAAAGTCCAAAGTCAACAAAAAATTAAACTCGGTCGCGCTGTCACGACCCGATTTCCCCTCTGAAGGCATCGTGACGACACCTAGTCTCTATGACTAGGAAATCCTAATTGCGGAAACACATATTAAACAAAAGTAATAGAAATAAAGACGAAATATGTGAGTCTACAATGAAACATCGCCACTTGGCCCATACAAAAAAAAATACAACTTTTCCCAAAACCCGGAATATCACTTTAGTCACTAGCTCTATCTCAAAATAGCTCTATACAACGAGAGGGAATTTACATGAAAAAGAAATCTATCTAAATCTGGAGTGGAAGGTGACTCGAAAGACTCTGCGGATGCGGCAGAATTACCTTTCGGTCTCCTAAAAGCTGCCGCTCGGACCCCTAGCCACGAAACAGAGCACTTGTACCTGGATCTGCACACGAAAAACATGTGCAGGAAAGGGTATGAGTACACTACAAATTGGTACCTAGTAAGTTCCAAGACTAACCCTATCGAGTAGTGACGAGGTCAGGTTAAGGCTCTACTGGATTTTTATAGTAAAACAGTATAAAAATGTGAACAGAGAGATATAATAAGCTGAGGCAAATCAGTAGAAATAATGAGCAAAAAGGAAATAATAACAGGGATCCCTCGGCTCAGCACAACATATATCACAGTAATAAGTATGCAATGCAGTACATGGGGAAAGCTCCCGGAATCTCGTCCGTAGTCCCAATTTAAATATGCAATGCAGTACAGGGGGAAAGCTCCCAGAATCTCGTCCGTAGTCCCAATTTAAATACGCAATGCAGTACAGGGGAAAGCTCCCAGAATCTCGTCCATAGTCCCAATTTAAATATGCAATGTAGTACAGGGGGAAAGCTCCCGGAATCTCGTCCGTAGTCCCAATTTAAATATGCAATGCAGTACAGGGGGAAAGCTCCCAGAATCTCGTCCGTAGTCCCAATTTAAATACGCAATGCAGTACAGGGGAAAGCTCCCAGAATCTCGTCCATAGTCCCAATTTAAATATGCAATGTAGTACAGGGGGAAAGCTCCCGGAATCTCGTCCGTAGTCCCAATTTAAATATGCAATGCAGTACAGGGGGAAAGCTCCCAGAATCTCGTCCGTAGTCCCAATTTAAATACGCAATGCAGTACAGGGGAAAGCTCCCAGAATCTCGTCCATAGTCCCAATTTAAATATGCAATGTAGTACAGGGGGAAAGCTCCCGGAATCTCGTCCGTAGTCCCAATTTAAATATGCAATGTAGTACAAATACAGGATACAATTTTTATATAAAACAGTTCAGGAAAAATCACAGGCAAAATATGGATAAAACTACCTAAGAATGGTACATATAGTAATAACTAGGAAAATTCAAGTAAAACAGGTAGGCATGCTATTTCCTAATCTAAACTACATAGTCGATACAAGAATCAGTGAAATAGGAGTGAAATGATTTAAGTCATGGAGGAAAAATGGAGTTTTTGCAACAATGGCCCGTGTACGTACTCATCACCTCACGCACACGGTGCCCAATCAACATAAACAGTATTAAAATAGCCTAGGGGAAATCCCCAACACAGAGTTAGGAAAGCCACTTACCTCGACTGCACTACTCAACTCGAAACCATGCTCTTGCCACGAGTATCCGACTTCGAATGGCCCAAATCTATTCAATTCGATTGCATAATGTAAATATAACTGTAAGGAATCAAAATAGCTAATAAGTTCGAGGCTAATACGTGAATTTAGGAAAATCGCCAAAAAAGTCCCCCGGGCCCACGTCTCGGAATCGAGTGAAAGTTACAAATTTGGAACACCCATTCAGTCACGAACTCACTCAAACAAGAATCATCGAAAACCGACGACAAAATCCTATTAAATTCTCGGATTTTCTCATTAGGGAAACTTCTTCCCATTTGCATGATTTTTCACTTAAATCCCTTAATTTCATGGAAGAAACGGCCATAGATTAATGATATACAAAGGGAATAGGGTTAGTAATCGTTACCAATGAAGCTTATCCTCAAAACTCACTCCAAATCACCCACACCTGAGCTCCAATTGATTTTAAAAGTTATGAAATTCAAGCCCTCAAATTTGATATATCTGCCCAGCAATTTCCGAACCTGCGCCCCCTTGGACTGCACTTGCGGAATATCCATCACAGGTACGAAAACCCGCTAAAAGGTCTGGGGCCGCACCTGCGATCAATTGGCCTCATCTGCGGCTCCACACCTGCAAAAAACCAACCGCACCTGCAAGGACTGGTGACCTGGCCAAGCCCGCACCTGCGAGCCCCTCGTCCGCACCTGCGTGTCCGCACCTGCGGAAGGTCCATCGCAGGTACGAGACACCAGAACCAGCAATGGTTCAGCTATTCTTCCATGTTCTAAATTCACACGTTGAGCATCCGAAACATCCCGAGGCCCCCGGGACCACAACCAAAATACCAATTATACATGGATTCAAGCCTAAGAACTTATGAAATTTCCAAAATCTACAACCGATGCCGAAAAACATCAAAACTAGCCTGAATGACCTCAAATTTTACACACAGGTCACAAATGATACAATGGACCTACAGCTACTCTCGGAATTCCATTCTGATCCTGATATCAAAGTTCCAGCTATCGGCCGAAATCGCCGAAATTCTAGTTTTCGCCAACTCAAGCCTAAATATACTGTAGACCTCGAAAGCACATTCCGGACACGCTCCTAACTACGAAATCACCCAACGGAGCTAACGGAGTCGACATAATCCCATTCTGGACCCGTCTTCCCACAGTTCCCACTATGGTCCGATTTCTAAGGCTTAAACTCACATAGAAGGACTATGTGTCCAAAAACTCTCCGAATTTCACCAATAAATGTTCCAACAAGTCCCAAAAGCAGAAATAGACATGGGGAAAACAGTTATTAGGGGATCGGGGAGCTAACTCTTAAAATGACCTACCAGGTCGTTACATTCTCCCCTTCTTAAGAAATTCGTTCGTCCTCGAACGAGTATAGAGACATACCCGAATCTGTGAAAAGATGAGAGTACTGACTGCATATCCTGCTCGGTCTCCCAAGTCGCCTCCTCGACTGGCTGACCCCTCCACCGAACCTTTACTGACGCAATATCCTTTGACTTGAGCTTTCTGACCTGTCTATCCAATATAGCTACTGGCTTCTCAACATATGATAAATCCTTGTCCAACTGGACTGAACTGAAATCCAAAACATGAGTCGGGTCACCGTGATACTTCCGGAGCATGGAGACGTGGAATACCAGATGAACCCCTACTAGGTTGGGAGACAGGGCTAGCTCATAAGAAACCTCCCTAACACGTCGCAACAACTCAAAAGAGCCAATAAATCTCAGACTCAGCTTACCCTTCTTCTCGAACCTCATGACGCCCTTCATAGGCGATACCCGAAGCAAAACCCGATCACCAGCCATAAATGCCAGATCACGAACCTTCCGATCCGCATAACTCTTCTGCCTAGACTGAGCTGCGCGAAGTCTCTCCTGAATCACCTTCACCTTGTCCAGGGCGTCCTGGACAAAATCTGTACCCAACAATCAGGCCTCGCCTGGATCAAACCATCCTACTGGGGGCTGGCACCGTCTACCATACAAAGCCTTATACGACGCCATCTGAATGTTGGACAGGTAGCTGTTATTATAAGGAAACTCTGCAAGTGGCAAGTATCGGTCCCATGACCCTCCAAAATCCATCACACAAGCACGGAGCATATCCTCAAGAATCTGAATCGTGAGCTCGGACTGCCCGTCCGTCTGAGGGTGAAAGGCTGTACTCAACTCTACCTTGGTTCCTAGCTCCTGCTGAACGGCTCTCCAGAATCGTGAAGTGAACTGTGTACCTCTGTCTGAAATGATAGAGGCGAACAATCTCCCTGATATAAATCTCTGCCAACCTCTCGTAGGAGTATGTAGTCCACACCGGAATGAAATGGGCTGACTTAGTCAGCCGATCCACAATCACCCAAATAGCATCGAACTTCTTCAAAGTCCGAGGAAGTCCAACCACGAAGTCCATGGTGATCCGCTCCCACTTCCACTTTGGAAGCTCAATCTGCTGAAGTAACCCTCCCGGTCTCTGATGCTCATATTTGACTTGCTGACAGTTGAGACACTTGGCCACAAACTCCACTATATCTTTTTTCATCCTTCTCCACCAATAGTGCTGTCTCAGATCCTGGTACATCTTCGCGATACCCCGATCAATGGAATACCGCGAGCTATGGTCTCCTCAGAAATCAACTCCCGAAGACCATCCACATTGGGCACACAGATTCGACCCTGCATCCTCATCACACCGTCATTTCCTATAGTCACATCCCTAGCGTCACATCGCCGAACCCTATCCCGAAGGACCAGAAGGTGGGGATCATCATACTGGCGCTCTCGAATGCGGTCATAAAGAGAAGACCGAGCTACCACACAAGCTAAAACCCGACAAGGCTCCAAAATATTCAACCTCACGAACTAACTGGCTAAGGACTGAATATCTAAGGCTAAGGGCCTCTCAACTGCCGGAAGATAAGCCAGACTCCCCAAACTCTCCGCCCGGCGACTCAAGGCGTCGGCCACCACATTGGCCTTCACCGGGTGGTATAATATAGTGATGTGATAGTCCTTTAGCAACTCCAACCATCTCTGCTGGTTCAAATTGAGGTCCTTCTGCTTGAATATGTGCTGCAAACTCCGATAATCAGTGAAAATCTCACAGGGAACACCGTATAAATAATGACCCCATATCTTCAGGGCGTGAACAAGCGCTGCCAACTCGATATCATGCACTGGATAGTTCTTCTCATGAACCTTTAACTGTCTGGATGCGTAGGAAATCACCCTACCATCCTGCATCAACACCGCTTCGAGGCCAATCCTCAAAGCATCACAATAGACGGTATAGGACCCTGAACCCTTAGGCAATACCAACACTGGAGCTGAAGTCAGGGCTGTCTTGAGCTTCTAAAAGCTCTCCTCACACTCCTCAGTCCACCTGAATGGAGTACCCTTTTGAGTCAACCTGGTCATTGGTGCTGCAATGGACGAAAAATCCTCCACAAAATGGCGATAGTACCCAGCCAAACCAAGGAAACTGCGAATCTCCGTAGCTGATGACGGTCTAGGCGAACTCTGCACCGCCTCCACCTTCTTCGGATCTACCTTGATCCCATCCCAAGACACTATCTGGCCCAAGAATGCCACTGAGTCAAGCCAGAACTCACATTTAGAGAATTTAGCATACAATCTCTTCTCCCTCAAAGTCTGAAGCACAGTCCTCAAATGCTGCTCATGATCTTCCCGTGATCGGGAATACACCAAGATGTCATCAATAAAAACAATGATGAAGGAATCAAGATATGGTCGGAACACACTGTGCATTAAATGCATAAAAGCTGTTGGGGCATTGGTCAGCCCAAATGACATAACAAGAAACTCATAGTGTCCATATCTGGTCCTGAAGGCAGTCTTTGGGATATCCGGCTCCCGAATCTTCAACAAATGATAGCCAGAATGCAAGTCAATCTTGGAGAATACCCTGGAACCCTGTATCTGGTCGAATAAATCATCAATGCGAGGCAAAGGATACTTGTTCTTCACGGTGACCTTGTTCAAATGCCGATAATCAATACACATATGCATAGAACCATCCTTTTTCTTCACAAACAATACTGGAGCACCCCAAGGTAATACACTGGGTCTGATGAAACCGTTATCAAGAAACTCCTATAATTGATCCTTCAACTCCTTCAACTCAGGAGGAGCCATACGGTCAGGAGGGATAGAAATGGGCTGAGTGCCCGGCAACAAATCAATGCCGAAGTCAATATCTCTGTCGGGCGGCATACCCGGAAGATCAGCTGGGAATACATCAGGAAAGTCCTTTACTACTGGAACTGACTCAACTGGAGGGGTATCAACACTGACATCTCTCACATAGGCCAAGTACGCATCACACCCCTTCTCAACCATCCGCTGAGCCTTAAGGAATGAAATGACCCTGCGGGGAGTATACTCTAAGGTACCTCTCCACTTAAATCTCGGCAAGCCTGGCATAGCAAGCATCATGGTCTTAGCGTGACAATCGAGAATAGCATAATGGGGCAAAAACCAGTCCATGTCCAAGATAACATCGAAATCTACCATGCTGAGTAATAATAAATCAACCCTGGTCTCAAAACCATGAAGAGAAATAAAACACGACCGGTATAGGCGGTCCACAACTAGAGAGTCTCCCACAGGAGTAGATATATAGACAGGATAACTCAAAGAATCCCGAGATATCCGCAAATGTGGAGCAAAATAGGAGGACACATATGAATACGTAGAGCCTGGATCAAATAATACTGATGCATCCCTATGGCAGACAGGGACAATACCTGTGATGACTGAGTCTGAAGCAACAACCTCGGAACAAGCTAAATGGGCATAGTATCTAGCCTGGCCTCCCCCTCTATGGTGACCTCTACCTCCCCGACCCCCACCTCGAGGTGGTTGAGGAGGTGGAGTGGCAGCTGGGGCTGGAAGAATAGCCGGAGGACCCGGCGGAGCATGTGGAGGATGATAAGACTGTGGAGGTGCACCCCTCCTGGCCCTGGGACAATCTCTAATCAAGTGACGAGTGTAACCACACTCAAAACAACCCCTCGGAGGACGCTGCGGCTGAGACTGAATAGGAGCTGGCCTGCTGGGTTGGCCAAAAATAGCACCTCGAACTGGAGGCATACTGGATACTAGCGGTGCATAATAGAACTCATGAGGTCTAGGAGGAGCTGGAATACCACTGGCTGCTTGAAGGGCTGAATGAACAGGTCGACCTACAAAGCCCCTACCGTGACGTGCTGATGGTGCACGAGCTCCTGAAAAATGGCCAGTCTCTCGAGACCTCTTGGCCTCCCTCTCCTCTCAATCCCGGGCGAACATGCCCTCTACTCTCCTGGCAATACTCACTGCATGCTGGTAAGTGATATCCATCTCCAACTCTCTGGCCATACTGGTCCGAATACTAGGATGGAGTCCCTCAATGAAGCAGCAAACCCGCTCTCTGACTGTGGAAACCAAG
Source organism: Nicotiana knightiana (assembly GCA_005239525.1). NCBI lineage: Eukaryota > Viridiplantae > Streptophyta > Magnoliopsida > Solanales > Solanaceae > Nicotiana > Nicotiana knightiana. The sequence continues at coordinate 11,239 of ML401663.1, forward strand.
GCTGGTGCATGCCGAGCTAACTCACTGAAACGGACTGCATACTCCGACAAACCCTGGCACAACTGCTCAAACTCTGTGCGCCAAGCATCCTTGAGGCTCTGAGGGACATATTCTCGTAGAAACATCTCTGAAAACTGAGTCCAAGTGAGTGAGGATGCCTCATCCGGTCTACTCAGCTCATAGGCCCCACACCACTGATATGCCGCTCCCCTTAGCTAAAAAGCGGTGAAAGAAACCCCACTGGTCTCCACAATGCCCATAGTGCGGAGAATACGATGACACTCCTCAAGAAATCCCAGAGCTCATCTGAATCTAGTCCGCTGAAAGTAGGTGGGTGGCACTTCTTGCACCTCTCAAGTCTGAGCTGCTCGGCCTCAGAAGCCGCTGCCCTAGCATCATGCTGAACTGGAGCCGCTAGGGGCATAGGAATATACTCCGGGGCCTGATCAACCTGGCCCTTCTAATCAGGAGTGTGGGATGTGGGAGTCTGTGCCCCTCCCCCGACCTGAGATGAAGCGGGAGCTATCGGAAATAGTCCGTCCTGTGCTAGACTACTGAACATTCTCATGAACTGAACGAAGGTCTCCTGCAAGGCTGGAGCAACAATAGGGACCTCCTGTGCCGGCTCTCCAGCTGGGGCTGCCAAAGGCTCCTCTGGCACTGCTCTCGTCGGTGCTCGGGCTGCACCACACGGTCGTCCTCTACCCGGCCCCGACCTCTGGCGGCTCTGGAAGGGGGCTCGGGTGCCTAGTCGTCGGTCCTTCTAGTACGGGTCCTCACCATCTGTGGGAAACAATATAATAGAATTTTAGAATATTTGATGACAATAACTCGCACGACAAGGAAATCCAAGAAATATGATTGTTCTTAACAGTTACATAGCCTCCTGAAGATAGATACAGACGTCTCCGCACCGATCCACGAGACTCTAATAAACCGGCTTGTGACTTGTGACTCCTATGAACCTAGACGCTCTGATACCAACTTGTCACGACCCGATTTCCCCTCCGAAGGAATCGTGACGGCACCTAGTCTCTATGACTAGGTAAGCCTAATTGCGGAAACACATATTAAACATAAGCAATAGAAATAAAGACGAAATAAGTGAGTTTACAATGAAACATCACCACTTGGCGCATATAAAAAAAATACAACTTTTCCCAAAACCCGGAATATCACTTTAGTCAAAAGCTGTATATCAAAATAGCTCTATACAACGAGAGGGAATTTACATGAAAAAGAAATCTATCTAAATCTGGAGTGGAAGGTGACTCAAAGGACTCTGCGGACGCGGCATAATTACCTTTAGGTCTCCTAAAAGCTGTTGCTCGGACCCCTAGCCACGAAACTGAGCGTTGGTACCTGAATCTGCACACGAAAAACATGTGCAGGAAAGGGCATGAGTACACCACAAATTGGTACCCAGTAAGTGCCAAGCCTAACCCCAGTCGAGTAGTGACGAGGTCAGGTTAAGGATCTACTGGATTTTTATAGTAAAATAGTATAAGAATGTGAACAGAGAGATATAATAAGCTGAGGCAAATCAGTAGAAATAATGAGCAAAAAGGAAATAATAACAGGGAGCCCTCGGCTCAGCACAACATATATCACGGTAATAAGTATGCAATGCAGTACAGGGGGAAAGCTCCCGGTATCTCGCCCGTAGTCCCAATTTAAATATGCAATGCAATACTTAGGGAAAGCTCCCAGAATCTCGTCCGTAGTCCCAATTTAAATATGCTACGCAGTACAGGGGGAAAGCTCCCGGAATCTCGTCCGTAGTCCCAATTTAAATATGCAATGTAGTACAAATACATGATACAATTTTTATAAAACAGTTCAGGAAAAATCACAGGAAAAATATGGATAAAACTACCTAAGCATGGTACATATAGTAATAACTAGGGAAAATTCAAGTAAAACAGGTAGGCATGCTATTTCCTAATCTAAACTACATAGTCGATACATGAATCAGTGAAATAGGAGTGAAATGATTAAAGTCATGGAGGGAAAATGGAGTTTTTGCAACAATGGCCCGTGTACGTACTCGTCACCTCATGCACACGGCGCCCAATCAACATAAACAGTATTAAAATAGCCTAGGGGAAGTGCCCAACACAGAGTTAGGCAAGCCACTTACCTCGTCTGCGCTACTCAACTCGAAACCATACTCTTGCCATGAGTATCCGACTCCAAATGGCCCAAATCTATTCAATTCGATTGCATAATGTAAATATCACTTTAAGGAATCAAAATAGCTAATAAGTTCGAGGCTAATACGCGAATTTAGGAAAATCGCCAAAAAAGTCCCCCGGACCCACGTCTCGGAATCGAGTGAAATTTACAAATTTAGAACACCCATTCACTCACAAATTCACTCAAACAAGAATCATCGAAAACTGACGACAAAATCCTATTAAATTCTCAGATTTTCTAATTAGGGAAACTTCTTCCCATTAGCATGATTTTTCACCTAAATCCCTTAATTGCATGGAGGAAATGGCCATAGAAATCGCCCACACCTGAGCTCCAATTGATTTTAGAAGTTATGAAATTCAAGCCCTCGAATCTGATATATCTGCCAAGTGATTTCCGCACTTGCGCCCCCTCTGGCCGCACCTGCGGTCCCGCACCTGCGGAACATCCATCGCAGGTGCGAAAACCCACTAAAAGGCCTGGGGCCGCACCTGCGGTCAATTGGCCGCATCTGTGGCTCCGCACCTGCGGAAAACCAACCGCACCTGTGAGGACTGGGTGACTTGGCCAAGCCCGCACATGCGAGCCCCTCGTCCGCACCTGCGTGTCTGCACCTGCGGAAGGTCCATCGCAGGTGCGAGACACCAGAACCAGCAACGGTTCAGCTGTTCTTCCAAGTTCTAAATTCACCCGTTGAGCATCCGAAACATCCCCGAGGCCCCCGGACCTCAACCAAACTTACCAACCAGTCCTAATACCTTATCCAAACCTAGTCGAGCCTCCAAAACACATCACATAACACCAAAATCACCAATTATACATGGATTCAAGCCTAAGAACTTATGAAATTTCCAAAATCTACAACTGATGCCGAAACACATCAAAACTAGTCCGAATGACCTCAAATTTTACACACAGGTCACAAATGATACAACAGACCTACACCCACTCTCGGAATTCCACTCTGAGCCCGATATCGAAATTCCACCTATCAGCCGAAATCGCTGAAATTCTAACTTTCGCCAATTCAAGCCTAAATCTACTATAGACCTCGAAAGCACATTCTGGACACACTCCTAATTCCAAAATCACCCAACGGAGCTAACGGAGTTGACATAATCCCATTCCGGACCCGTCTTCCCACAGTTCCAATTATGGTCCGATTTCTAAGGCTTAAACTCACATAGAAGGACTATGTGTCCAAAAACTCTCCGAATTTCACCACTCAATGTTCCAACAAGTTCCAAAAGCAGAAATAGACACGGGGAAAACAGTTATTAGGGAATCGGGGCGCTAACTCTCAAAATGACCTACGAGGTCGTTACAACAAAACTCACCAAATCCAATAACCCATTCAATTACGAGTCCAACCATACTAGTTTCACTCAAATCCGACTCCGAATCGATGTTCAAAACTCGAAAATTCACTCTATGAAATTTTAGAGAAAACCCCTAAATTTCTTCTCTTGAAATCCTCAATCAAATGCCAAAAAAAGAAGATAAATTCATGAAATATAATAAAAAATGAGTATAGAACACTTACCCCAATACACATGGTGAAAATTGCTTTAAAAATCGTCTCAATCTGAGCTCCACAGCTCGAAATATGTAAAAATGGCTGAAACCCCCAAAATCAGACTACTTATAATCACTGGCAAAGTCAATGAATCGCGATCGAAGAAATACCCTCGCGATCGCGAAGAAGAAAATGTAGTGCCTCTGAAAATGCACTACGTGATCGCGGAACAAGCTTTGCGATCACAAAGCAAAAACTGCTCAGCCTCGAAAAGAACCTTTGCAAACATGGTCCCAGGCTCGCGAAAGCGATGACGAAGCCATGAAGACCTGCCCGACTCAGCTCTATATACGAACGTATGCACACTTGCGCGAACACGATGCTACTACGCAAAGGCATACCAGTATTCACAAACGAGAAAAAGAAACACCTCGCTCTGATTTTTCCATTACGCAATCACATCCCTCAATCTGCGATTGCGAAGAACACTGGGTGCACCAGACATCAACAAAACCAGCAGTGCAATTATGAAGAAAAATGGTCCAAGAACAATCTGAATCACACCCGAGCCCCTCAGAACCTTGTCCGAACATTCCAACAAGTCCCACAACATAACACGGGCCTGCTCGAGGCATCAAATCATGCATAAAAATATCAAAATGACGAATAGCACCTCAAATCATACTTAATGAACTTTTGAACTTTCAACTTCCAAAACTCGCGCCAAAACATATTAAATCAACCCGGAATGAACTCAAATTTTGCACACAAGTCCCAAATGGCATAAGAAAACTATTTCAAATTCCCGAAACCACAATTCAAATCTGATATCCTCAAAGTTAACTCTCGGTCAAACTTATGAACTTTCCAAACCTTCAAATTTCCAACTTTCGCCAATTAGTGCCGAAACCTTCTAGAATTATCCAAATTCAAATCCGGACATACGCCTGAGTCTAAAATCACCATCCAGACCTAATGGAACCATCAAAACTCCGATATGAGGTCGAATACTAAGAAGTAAAACTTGGTCAACTTATCCAACTTAAAGCTTCAACTATTAAATTCATTCTTCCAAACTAATTCCGAAACACCTGAAAATCAACACCGATGATTCACATACGTCATAATGGATCATATAAATCTACTCAAGACTTCAAATATCTGAACATAATATAAATGGTCAAAACGACCGCCCGGTCGTTACATTCTCCCCCATTAAAACATATGTTCGTTGTTGAATGTGCCAAGAGTTGTTTCTAAGCCTTCAAATCACTGTGCCACCTTAACACGCACATACCCGGGGGTGATCCCACAACACCCTATTCCATATAGGCCTGACCACACAACATTACTGAAGATCATTACTTCAACCTTAGAACCAATTTCCAACATCTAGAATTCCTTACAAGACCCGAATCTAGCATCTATACATTGTATAATTCTGAATAAGTCGTATCAAGCCTTAAACATAACCCAATATGTAATCACATGACATAACACACAACTCTCATACTCGTAGCAAAATCTTAGATATCTGTAACTACTCAAAGCAAACCTGGTACCACTAATAAACCTCATATCAAATAAAACCTCGTTCAAATCCTTAGTACATTGCCGATGATGAAAGAAACCCGCAGAAATTCATAACCACTCATAAGATCAACAAGTCATGGAGCGCTCTCTCATCCGACAAGAACCGTAGTCTAAATTCTAAGCGGACCTCCGATATTATTCCTCCATACATACTGCAATCAAATATGATAGTATCCATTCTAGGTCCAATGACCCCATCTCGTCAAACACAACCATTCTATTGACATGCAATACCAATACAACCTAGAGCCACAAACCGTGAAATCCGTGCACCAATATGCAATAACTCAATGCACCCAAAAATGAAAAATGACTCAAATGAGAAAACTGTCCTGCAAGCTCAACAAGTACCACCACAACTGGAATACTATGAGCCCATCATACATAGTATAACCAAGACACACAAATAAATCACAAAGTATCATATCTCAACATAACTCTGTTACATTGCGTGACCCCATCCTAACACTGGTCCACATGAAATACCTCAAGCTTAAATGCTCAAAATCAACAACCACGCACAATTTGACATCAAGTACACGAAGTGCATGGCCATAACCATGGAGAAGAAAATAACACAATATACCACAACCGAAATGGGCCATAACCAAGGCGCAATCAACCATTCCACACCTCAATAACCATTTCGCTCAAATTTCGCTACAAGACCCAAACAAACTCGCACCATGCGTGTGTATAACCAACAAATCACCGATCCTCGTATCATATAAGAGTAACTCATAGAACATATTAGATGCAAATAATATCAATTTTGACCGAATAGAACATCACTAAACTATAGCAGTACAGAGTCAACTAATCTGACCCGGTGTAAAATACACATTCTCATTAAGCCTACCAGTGAGCCCCCAAATCAACTTCGGTCTTCCACAATTTGATAAATAGCCTTCCAAAAGTCCATCACGACTAACCATAGTACGTGCTACCATATATCTAACTTTAACCACATCTTCACAGTCCAAAACTCCGAAACAATATGTTTTTGAGAACTCCCAGTTTCCAAATCCATAGAACACATGAATCACCATAGCCGATCCCAACTCCACCACGCAAATGATTAATACATCTCTCATGCACAATCATGCCCACGGGAAATATTTCTATAATTCTTTCGTGCCACATAGAAAAATTTAAACATCATTAGTCGATAACCTAGACGAGTACCACAATACCAATGAAGCATCTGTAAGTCAACATACAGTGCACCTTCTGAAATGCACACCCTTCTCAGGAATTACCAAGTAGTTATGACATACATCTAAATATCTGAAACTATCCATTCTGTCCAAAATTCATGACATTCCCTCCAAATCTCGACTGTGACCTTGCACATGCAAATCTCAATCCTACACAACACACCGCATCTATCATGCCATCATATGAAAAGTACGAGAATCTCATAATCAATTCTGAGTCACAAGAAAAATACCCACCCGATCAGTCGGAAACCTTCCATTTGATCTCACCCGGGAGAAAATGACAATACGCAACATGCTCCTCTCGTCGGTAGGAAATATCCATCTCAACCGTGGTAGAAACCATTGAGAACTCTCTGAAACCCATTTTCACATAACTAAACCATCAGAACTAAATCTCTCTAACTCAACCAAGCCACAGAAGTCGCCAAATCTAAGAGTATTGCCAAAGAGCACTTGTAGAGACTCACCACGTCATAAGTACCCAAAGAACCGATCATATCTATTACCTTGTTGATCCAACCTACTACCAAGCTGTACTATTTCTCTGAGTTCCTTCAGAATTATCCTCAATTTGATACTCCTCCTCACCATAATACCATGATCCTCAACCAAAACCCACTCGACAAGATCCTAGAATAACACCACACCTCCCTAAGGCCCATAAGCCGTTGTATTCCCTATTAAGCACCCCAGAAGTACCACAATGAAGACACACACTCCGAAGAGTCCTTATGTGAACCTAAAACTATTTCCCTTATTTTTCTAATATTGAAATGTGGAATCCATAGTGATACGAAATAGCACGAGTCCCGACACCATCCGATACAAATTTTGGAGTCTAGCCATATACAAATTCGAATAAATTCTCAATTTCTATATATAAATCTTGAATCCATTATATCCTTCTCGAGAGTCATCTACTCTGCTCAAATCTTGTTGCACCACCCAAACGAGCCGAACGACCTGTTCCCTTATTAGCACGACAATACCCCAAGAAGTAACCTCGCCTTAACGCAACTGAGCAAATTCCTACTCCAATGCGCACTACATCCGTCACGAATAACAACTCAAATCATTCCATGATTTCCATACACCCATAAAGTGTAATATAATCCATATTCATAAATTCCATTACAGTCATCCTTGATCTCAACATCTACAAGGCATAACTGATTAACAAGAATGCCTCAAACCGAAACCAACACAACACATAACCATGCAATCAAATCGGCGATAGCAGACTCCCCCACTTGGCTCAAAGTCATAGATCAAAACACTCGATAACTCTCAATACCCATAATCTATTACTACCATAATATCGTAGGGAGATCCAACTATATCCTTCATAAGCTCACATAACACAAACCATATAGTACCTCAAATTATCTGCTAAGCTCACATACATCCACGTGACGGTCTCATCAACTATTACAACTGATCCAAACTCAAATCGCACAAGTATAATCCACTGCTAGAAAAGAAAGCCTCCATACAACATCCTAAGGATCACACATCCATAGATTACCCTGCAGGTTATAGTCCACCTGCTTAGCCTCAAACTGACATCTCTCGATATTCTTTCACAGCCACAACTACTATGCTATTACTTAATCTTCCTGAGTCTGAACCCATCAATAATACATTAGAATCTAATTCATTCCACAAATAAGCAACATGAAAGATCCTTCGATACACTCATAACTCGAGACTATACGTCAGATCAAGACAGAAATCAAGAACCTAATAGTCCTTTTTACATCTCAAGAAAACTCTTCTCATCACATTTAAACCATCTAATCACATCCAACAGTCACATCGTACTCATCATATAGCCATCCAACCATTCATCGAGCCACAAACTCCACTCATAGGGACACCACTAGACATATAAGTCCAAAAACACGTGCTCCCACAACTGAAATCCCCCTGCTCATGCTACAGTCAAAACCCGGCCTCAAGTCCTCCAGACTGGCCCATCATCCGCACACAGAAATCACATCTCGCACCTCATTCATGCAATCACAAGTCGTCGATGCACAGCTAATACCGAGCGCTCACCTATACTTACAACTGAGTGGAAGGAATTCAAAGAGGTACGCTTCAAGCTGAATCAATGCCGCACGATAAGGAAAGAAAAATAGGCATAGACTTCATCATACCGATCCGCAAGAGTCTACTAGACACTTGTTCATGACTTGTAGAACCTATAAACCTAGAGCTCAGATACCAATTTTCACGACCCAAAATCCAATTTTCCGTGAGGGCACCTAACCCAACCCGCTAGGTAAGACAATTAGCAATAACCAATTCAAATGAGATTCATTAGGAGAAGTAATGATAAAACAACTGTGCTTTTATACAAAGAATTTCCAAGGACTGGTAGCACAAATCATGAGCTTCTAAGATTTAGAGTTTACAAAGTTGATATGAAATAAAATGCATCATCTGTTTGAAATATACATGAACAAATTAAAAACTGTAAAGCTACCAAGATCAAGAGTCAGCTATGAGTAGAATGCACATACATCTTCAAATCTAGCTCCCGCCACACACATCAACATCAACATCCAATATCTGCATGCAAGATGCAGAAGTGTAGTATGAGTACAAACGACCCCATGCACTCAATAAGTAACAAACCTAACTGTAGGTTGAAAGTAGTGATGATCTGGAATAAAGGTCAGATTCCAACACCAATAGCCAACAAGAAATCATAACAATATAATAAAAGCGGTACAAGAAATAACTAAGAGATATAATGCTCAAATTGTTTACAATTACAGAAAATAAGCATGTTTTTCATGTATATCAGTGAAAACCCAAATCTTTTACCGAAATACTGAAATATGAGTATGTTTGAAAAACTGTGATTTTTCCGAAAAAAACTTTCAAAAACAGGTAAGATGTTTCATTATCAAATGACATGTGGAAGGTACATCTCTATGCCCATATTTCAATGAGTATGTGAAGTGATGAATGACATAACACCATTTAACATGAGGAAAATACATCCCTATGCTTGTATGTAAAGTGTGCATGTCGAATGCAATGCAACTCAGCGATAAGACCATATGCATACTCTTAGAGTATCAATTCACTCAGTCCTCACAGTCACTCAATCCTCACAGTCACTTAGTCCTCACAGTCACCCAATCCTCCCTATCACTCGGCACTCGCACTCGCACTCGGTACTCGCACTCAGTAGGTACCTGCGCTTACCTTGGGTGTTCATACTCCGGAGAGGCATATCCAACCCAAGCGCTATAATAAGCCAATCATGTCATAAATCAATAAAGTCTGATGCGGCATGCAACTCGATCCATAAACATCCTCACAATCAGGCCGCCCTCGGCCTCACTCAATCATCAATCTCCCGGCTTTACAGATCTCATGCCAATCGACTCAAACAATGATAATATGATGTGAGACACATGATAACAGAGACTGAGATATGATATGCAATGAATGAGTATGACTGAGTATGTAATTGCAATTTAAGCAAATAACTCAACAGTAGAAATGACCTCAGTAGGTCCCAACAGGATAAGCATATAGCCTAAACATCGTTTCTAACATGGATCATAGCTCCATTGCACTAACACGTAGAAATCTCATGGATAAAGATAAGATTATGTAACTACACAGTACTACAGAAATAATCTAGTCATAATTCACACAGTGCACGCCCACATGCTCGTCACCTAGCATGTGCACCTCTTCAACACCAACCACATAACACGCATATTCAGGGGTCCATACCCTCAACACCAAGTTTAGAAGTGTTACTTACCTCGAACAAGACAAATCCAATATCGAGAAAGCCAAATGATACTCCAAAAATGTCATCTCGTGCGTACCGACCTCCGAACGACTCAAAAATAGCCAAAAGAAACTCAAATACATCAAATAATACCTAAGGAAACAAACCCAATTGAAAAAGGTTGAATCTTTAATCAAAAGTCCAAAGTCAACAAAAAAGTCAAACCCGGTACCGCACCTTGGAACCCAACCAAACTCACCAAATACAATAACTCATTCAATTACGAGTCCAACCATACTAGTTTCACTCAAATCCGACTCTGAATCGATGTTCAAAACTCAAAAATTCATTCTATGAAATTTTAGACAAAACCCCTAAATTTCCTCTCTTGAAATCCTCAATCAAATGCAAAAAAAAACGAAGATAAATTCATGAAATATAATGAAAAATGAGTATAGAACACTTACCCCAATCTACATGGTGAAAGTTGCTTCAAAAATCATCTCAATCTGAGCTCCATAGCTCCAAATATGCAAAAATGGCTGAAACCCCCAAAATTAGAGTACTTATAATCACTGGGCAGATCAATGGGTCGTGATCGGGGAAATACCCTCGCGATCGCGAAGAAGAAAATGCAGTGCCTCTGAAAATGCACTAGGCGATCGCGGAAAAAGCTTTGCGATCGCGAAGCAAAAACTGCTCAGCTTCGAAAAGAACCTTTGCAAACGTGGCCCCAGACTCGCGAACACGATTAAGAAGCCATGAAGACCTACCCAACTCAGCTCTATAATGCGAACGTACGCACACTTGCGCAAACGCAATGCTCCTACGCAAACGTATACCAGTATTCACGAGCGAGAAGAAGAAACACCCCGCTCTGATTTTTCCATCACGCGATCGCATCCCTCAATCTGCGATTGCGAAGAACACTAGGTGCACCAGACATCAACAAAACTAGCAGTGCAATTATGAAGAAAAATGGTTCGAGAACAATCCGAATCACACCCGATCCCCTCAGAACCTCATTCAAACATTCCAACAAGTCCCATAACATAACACGGGCATACTTGAGGCCTCAAATCTCACATAAAAACACCAAAACAATGAATCGCACCTCAAATCATACTTAATGAACTTTTGAACTTTCAACTTCCAAAACTCGCGCCGAAACATATCAAATCAACCCAGAATGAACTCAAAATTTTCACACAAGTCCCAAATGGCATAACGAAGTTATTTCAAATTCTTGAAACCACAATTCAAATCTGATATCCTCAAAGTCAACTGAGGTCAAACTTACAAACTTTCCAAACCTTTAAATTTCCAACTTTCATCAATTAGTGCCGAAACCTTCTAGAATTATCGAAATTCAAATTCTGGCATACGCCCGATTCCAAAATCACCATCCGAACCTAATAGAAATATCAAAACTCTGATCCGAGGTCGAATCTAAAGAGTCAAACTTGGTCAACTTATCCAACTTAAAGCTTCAACTATGAAATTCATTCTTCCAAACTAATTCTGAAACAACTGAAAACCAACACCGATGATTCACACACGTCAGAATGGATCATGTAAAGCTACTCAGGACTTCAAATAGCTGAACTAAATGCAAATGGTCAAAATAATCGACTGGGTCGTTATAGAAATAGAACTTCTTTATTTATAGGAAAAAATGACTTGAACACAAAGTAACAAAGCCAATAATCTTTCTAAAATATTGAATTCACCTTAAATATAATTTAATTTATAACACTCCCCCTTGAATGTCTATTCAATAAATAATGTGCCTCATTAATACTTTAACTAAAGTAAAATCTAGTGGGAAAAAATTCTAGTAAAGGAAAAAGAGTACACATGTTTAGAAATACGCCTTTTAGTTGCCTCGTTAAAATCTTGCAAGAAAAACCTAGTGGGACAAAACCTTGTAAGATAAAAAGAGTACAATGTGTATTAACTCCCCTTGATGAGAGCATCAATTCACATCTTTAAGTGTTCGAATCCCAATCTTGTGCAACATCTTCAAAAGATCGTTAGTAGATATTTGAAAAAAATCAGCCTTATTAACTTGCATGAATATATTTCACCTTGAAATCATCATTCTTGATAGATATGTGATGTATTTGTAATAACCCAGCTGGTCGTTTTATGTGTTTGTGTGTTGTTTTGGAATGAATTGGGATACTTAGTGCCAAGGTTGGAAGTCTAAGTTGAAAGAGTTGACCGGATGTTGACTTGTATGTAAATGACTCCAACATAGAGTTTTGATGGTTCTGATAGCTCCATATGGTGATTTTGGACTTAGGGGTGTGTCCAGATATTGATTTGGAGGTCTGTAGACGATTTTGGCTTGAATTGACGAAAGTTGGAAAAGTTGAAGTTTGGAGAGTTGAGAAGTTTGGCCGATAGTTGAATTTGTGGTTACCAGGCTTGGTTTTTAATTTCGAAAGTTGGAATAGTTTTGTTGTATTATTTATGAATTGTGTGCAAAATTTTGGGTCAATCGGAGTTGGTCTGATAGGTTCGGGTATAGATTGTAGAAGTTTGAAATTCATTAGTTCCAATAGGCTTGAATTGGGATGCGTGTCGTGTTTTTGATGTTGTTCGATGTGATTTCAGGCCTCGACTAGGTTTTTATAGTGTTTTAGGACTTCTTGGTATGTTTAGTTGAGGTCTCGGGGGTCTCGGGTGGTTAAAGGATCAAGAATGGGACTTGAAGCATCTGCTAGGGGATTGGTCGCAGGTGCGATGCTGCAAGTGCGGCTGGAGTGATGCAGAATCGAGGTTAGTCTGGCTAAGGATGTATCACAGGTGCAGAGTGGGAAGTGCATCTGCGATTCCGCAGTAGCAGAAGGTTGGTCGCAGATGCAGAAATTTGAAACTTGCTCTAGGCGCGAACGTGCGGACGCGAGGTCGCAGGTGCGAGCCTTTTGTGCCAGAACAGGCAGGTGGGAGGTGGAGTATAATTTCGTAGATGCAGATTTTTAACCGCAAAAGTTGTATCGCAGAAGAGGAACCACTAGCAATGACTTAAATTCGAAGGGTTTCATGATTTATTTATTTTTGGACTTTGGGAGCTCGGATTAAGGTGATTTTTGAAGGGTTTTTCGCTAGATTTTGAGAGGTAAGCAACTTTTTGTCATTTTAATCCACTAATATTAAATTCCCATTGCATTTTTCCCATAGATTTGGTGTTTTTGAGGTAAAAATTGGGGATTTTTTTACCTATGTATATGAGAGTAATAATTGGAGATTTAAGTGATGATTTGGTGTCGGAATTTAATAATTTTGATATGGTTGGACTCGTGGTTGAATGGATGTTCGGATTTTGTTAATTTTGTCAGATTCTAAGACGTGGGCCTGGGGTTGACTTTTTGACTTTTGTTAAGAACTTAGCTTATTCATATGGAATTATTTCATATAACTCATGTTGATTGTATTGTGTTGTTTGTGGCTAGATCGAGTCATTTGGAGGTCGATTCGCGAGGCAAGGTCTTGTTAGAGTAGAGATTTGCACGGTTTGAGGTAAGTAACCCTTCTAAACTTGGCTGTGAGGATATGAATCCATGAATTACGTGTTCTGTGATTGGTGTTGAGGTGATGCACATGCTAGGTGAGGGGCGTGTGGGCGTGCACCGTAAAATTATGACTCAATCGATTCCGCGGAATTGTAGTCATCTAATCCTGTTATTATTCGTGTACTCTCCTTATGTTAGAGGAATTGAGCTAAGATTCATGTTAGAAATCATGTTTAGTCTATATGTTGGTACTGTTGGGACCCACAGAGGTTGTTTTGTAGTGTAATTATTTGCTAATTTTAAATCATGTACTTAGTCACATCTATCCTTTGAATATCATATCTCAATCTATGTTGCCATTATTGTTACATCATATTATCATTGTTTTGGATGATTTTTATGAGATTCATGAGCTCGAGAGACTGGAGATATTGATGACTGAGTGAGGTCGAGGGCCTAATTGTGAGTGATATTTATGGGATCGAGCTGCACGCCGCAACATGCTTTATTGATTTATTCCATGATCGACTTATATTAGCGCTTGGGTAGGATGCGCCCCTCCGGAGACTGACATACCAGCAGTGAGTGCATGTAACTACTGAGTGCAAGTGTAAAGTGCGAGTGCCAAGCGCGAATGCGGAGTGAAGAAGAGGACTGAGTGACTAGGAGGACTGAGTGATTGAGCATGTTGAGTGAGATTAAATACTCCGAGAGTATGAATATGACTTTATCATTGTGTTGCATTACAATTGGCATGCATAATTGACATATAGATGTAAAGATGTACCATTCCTCATATCAGTGGCATATTTTATCCGTTTTGAATTTAAACTGCGTTTTGAATTTAAATTGTTAAACTTGAAAGCATGTCAATATTTATGTATTGTTTAAATCTATTTTTGGATTGTACCTGTCTAAGCTCGGCACTGATTTCATCCCAATGTTAGTCTTGTTACTTATTGAGTATACTAGGTCGATTGTACTCATACTACACTTTGCACTTCGAGTGCAGATCCTGGTACTTCGTGGCACGGCGGTTGCTAGCTATGGAGATTTATTTATTGGAGACTATTGAGGTAGCTGCCTTGGCACCACAGACCTCAACTCTCATAATTTTCAGTTTATTTGCACTGTTCTATCTTTCTAGACAGCTATTTTAGCAGTTAGATTGTATTGTCATATAGATGCTCTATACTCAGTGACTCCTGGATTTTGGGGGATTTTGTATTGAGTCGCG
The DNA here is from genome assembly GCA_005239525.1 of Nicotiana knightiana. Classification (NCBI taxonomy): domain Eukaryota; kingdom Viridiplantae; phylum Streptophyta; class Magnoliopsida; order Solanales; family Solanaceae; genus Nicotiana; species Nicotiana knightiana. The sequence goes on from ML401663.1 coordinate 26,279, forward strand.
GTATTTCCTTATCAGTTAATTATGAGATTTTACTATTTAAGTTTATTTCAGTATGTTTTAGATTAAAGATGCGTGGTTAATTGTGAGTTGTCTTCTTGCTTAGTATCGCGATAGGCGCCATCACGATATGTGATATTTTGGATCGTGACAAGTTGATATCAAAGCCTAGGTTACATAGGTCTCACGAGTCATAAGAAGGTTTAGTTGAGTCTTGCGGATCGCTACGGAGACGTCTGTACTTATCTTAGAGAGGTTGCCTAACCATTAGGAAAACATCACTTTCTTGTATTTTTGTCCTAAGAATTTGTTGATTCTGGAAACTAAACTTTTGTTATTCTATTCTCTCACATATGGTGAGGACACGTGCTATCAGATTGGGCGGACGACCACAGTAGCAGCAGCTAGGGCCACGAGAGGTCGGGGCTATAGTAGAGACCAAGGTGCAGCTCGTACAGTAGCTAGAGAGGAACCTGTAGACCAACCAGTTGCTCTAGCTCAAGAGCAGATTCCATATGTGGTTGAGCCAGTGGGGCCAACTCAGGCACCAGCTGTGCCCATTGTGATTCCAGGACTTCAGGAGGCTTTGACCCAGATATTTACTGTTCACACTAGCCATGCTCAGGCAGTTTCAGTTCCGGTCGCGCCAGCTACTTCTCAGGCCTAGGGAGGTGCTTAGACTCCTACCAACCGTACTCCATTGAAGGTGGTGTAGGGACTTCATACACCGGGGGTACTACCACCCATTCGATCGCAGTTGATTAGGCCTACGTGGGTCCCACTATGAGTGACAAATAGCAAAAGAGAGTAGAGAGGTCTGAGAGGCTCAAGCCTCCATCATTCAGTGGGGCTGAGTCATAGGATGCTCAGAACTTCTTGGATAGGTTCCAGTGGATTCTTCTCACAGAGGGTATTCTGGAGGCTAGTGGGGTCTCATTTACTACTTTTCAGCTATCGGGGGCAGCCTTCAGATAGTGGGAGGCCTATGAGCGGAGCAGTCCATCCGGTGCTGCACCACTTATATGGCACGAGTTCTCCGTTCTCTTCTTGGAGAAGTTTGTGCCACCCACCCATAAAGAGGAGTTGCGTAGGCAGTTTTAGTATCTACGCCAGGAGGGTATGCCCGTGACCCAGTATGAGATGAGATTTTCAGAGTTGGCTCGTCACGCGATCTGGTTGGTTCCCATAGAGAGAGAGAGAGAGAGAGAGAGAGGATTATGAGGTTCATTGATAGCCTCAACTATGGACTGTACTTTGTTATGCTCGGGAGATTGCATCAGGTGCTAGGTTCGACGAGGAGGTTGATATTGCTAGGCGTTTAGAGTAGGTTCGTAGTCAGGAGCATGAGGAGAGGGAGGCCAAGGGCCTCATGGTGTGGGTGGTTTTAGCGGTGTTTCTTCTAGAGGGCAGTCCTACCACAACAGGGGTTGTCCTTATAGGCCTGCTCAGATGGCTCGTCTGATTCATCGTGGTGCATCAGCTAGCCATGGTTTGTAAAGTGCTCGTCTGGGTCAGTCATCTCTTAGTTCCCTCCCAGTGCAGAGTTCATCTCGTGCTCCATCTGTTTAGGGTTCATCATTGCTAGGTTCTTCTAGCAGTTATTCTAGTTCTCAAGATCTGATTCAATCCTCACCACCATTAAGGAGTTCTTTGAGTGCGGGGAGTTTTGACATATGTGGAGGCAGCGTCCCCATCGCTTTGGAGGTCTAATTCATTAGAGGGGTTAGGTAATGACTTCTGCACCAGTTACTTCACCACCCGCTTAGCCACCTCAGGGTAGGGCTCAGGTAGATAGAGTTCGCCCTAGAGGGGGAGGTCGATCAAGCTCAATTCTATGCTATCCCTACCAAGCCAGAGGTCGTTGCTTCATACGCAGTGATTACACGTATTGTTTTATGCCACAAGGATGCTTCCACATTATTTGACCTTGGTTCTACTTATTCATATGCATCGTCCTATTTTACTGGTTATTTGGATATGCCTAGTAAGTCCTTAGTTTCACCCGTTCATGTATCTACGCCGGTGGGCGATACTATTGTTGTGGACCGTGTGTATCCACCGTGTGTAGTGACCATTGGAGGTTGGAGACTAGAGTTGATCTCTTATTGCTTAGTATGATTGATTTCGACGTGATTCTGGGTATGTACTGGTTGTCCCCATTGTTGATACCCAATTTTTCTTTCATATATTTTTAAATATACATATATACCTTCAAAATAGTGCATGAAGATCATCAGGTATTTTTCATAATTTTTCAAGGTTTTTAATCAACTTATTCCTGCATTTTATTATATAAATGATAATTAATTGCATTTCAAATAATTATTATGATGATTTACCATTTAATTTTCATCATTTATACCCATATTAAGTTTTAAAATTTTTTGATGTATTTATCATAATTATATTTGCATCCTTAGGCTAAACTTGCATATTTTGCAATAATAACCCATACATATGCATAATTATGCTATTTCTACAGAAAATGACTTTTTATATTTATATAATATTAATTAATTATTCTAAATTATTTTTATGCACAAGTGATATTTTTGTTATTTATTAATTATTTTTTTATAAATTATTTATTTGTTAAATTGGCTAGTTAAAATATAGCCCCCTAAAATCCCAATTTCGGACCTATACACTACCCAATTGCCTATATATTATCCCATTACACCAGCCCAAGATTAATTAACCCAGAGCCATTAACCCAATCCCATACCCATTTATTATAACCCGCCCGGCCTAATTTTAAATCCCAGCCGTTGATCTCTCGTGATCAACAGCCCATAACCCTTTCCCTTTTTTTTTTAACTTACCCAAACCCCTAACCCTAATTCATTTCACCCAGCCCGCCGTTACCATACACTATCTCATCTTTCTCCCCCTCTCCCCTCAAAATCCTAGCGCCGTCACTCAAAACCTCCCTGATTCTAGACAAAAAAATGGAATCAATCCATGATTCCTTACCTTATTTGGTCCCCCCTCCTTACTGGCTACCCGTTTTGGTGTTACCTAATAGCTTGCCTAAAATGGCAAGCAGGTCCTGTAAAGATCGAACTAGAGATGGTTCAAATATTTAACCTATTGTTGTTTCTGTCTGTGTTCATCATATTTTCTTTGTAAGTACGAATATTTTCGTATCTCTTGAGGATTCTTACTTAACCCTAAGGTTACGGTTTTCAGATCTTTTTGACTCGAACCAACATTGGTTCAAACCTTATTTTTAATTGTTATTCCGCATGAATCTGCCTATTTTCGGTAAATCTTTTTACTTACCCAAATTAGGGTTTCAAATCGTCTTTAATCGAACTAGATCTGGTTCGATTCTATGTTTTTTTTAATAACCCCCTTTCTGTGTTCATTTTATTAAAACATATGATTCTTTGCCTTTATTTTTCTATCGATTTTTTGGTTTACTTAAAATTAGGGATTCAGATCTTAATTGAACCGAATCTGGTTCTATTATGGTTTTCTCTTTGAACAATCTCTTGTCTACGTTCATTGTATGTGATTTATTTTCTTATTTTTGACCGATTTTGTGAAGGTTTACCTAAAAATTAGGGTTTGAGACTTTTACTGATCTTTTGATACTCTTTCCTTTCTCGTATGGGACTGATATTTTCCTTATTCTGTTCAATATACCACGTTTCCATTATTTCTTTACCTTATTTGCCTTGAAACTGCCTGTTAATTGATATTTTCCTTATTCTGAGTGTTACTCACCTGATTACACGTTATTATGTCTTGTTAATTTACTGAACTCTGTATTAGTTGTCCTTAAACTAGACTTCACTTGGTTCTATGATTGATTCTTTCCTTGCTGATGTGTGTTTAATTACTTCCCTTATTTGTTCACCTAATTGAACACTATTAAAACCCTTTCCCCTTTCCCCTTAGTACAGACTTGAACTCTCAATACTCTCACTAAAACTTAGCTTTTTACTCTAATTTTGTGCTCTTTTGTTTCTCGTCTTGGCCGGTTGAAGGACAAGGCCGAGTGATTCTGGACTTAACTAATGTGGTGTATTTACTTGCTTTCCTGCCTAACTGGTAAGGCATTCTCCCTTGGCACTCTATTCTCCATGTTTCATAATAGTATTTGCTGGACCAGAATGTTTAAATTATGAGTACGATTCTGCCCCTTTATATGATTCTATGATTTCATCTAGTCCCATAAGTGACACTGTTAATTGGTTATACTTTGAATAATATGAATCCTCCTAAAAGCTAGCTTAATGTTTAAATTATCTCATGCACACTGTTTGCTAATCCTGCACCTATTATGAACTTTGCATTCTTAGGATACTACCATCATGAAATTAGTCAATTAATCCTAACTTGGAAGATTTGTATTTGTGCCCTGCAAACTTGTTTTCTAACATGTTTTGCATCCTTCTAGATTCATGTGATACTTTGACTGATTGCCTTAACACTTTGCCTAAATGCTTCTGTGATTAAACAAGGTTGTCCTAAATACTAGCATGAACATTTAGCTTAACCAGACTTCAACTTATTTGAACTGTGTGTTTGAGCATGAACCTTGCTTGTTTTCTTGGTGCAATTCTGCCTACAAGTTCTGTGTCTTAAACTTTGTTTTTATATTCTGAAATCAAAACTATTTTAATCTATCTCTCCCTCTTTTATATGATTTTATGCTTTTAAAAAATTGCCACTCTTAGTCCCTTAGGTTCTATCCTCAACCACCCCAGTGTGAGCACTGCTCAGGGTCCATGTGAGACTCCTATGAACTCTGACACACTAGGAATTGGTTCCTAATATCTTTTGAATCAACTCTGAATATTTGGTTCTGGTGTGAGCATTTCCCTCGGTCCCTGAGATTCTTAGGAACTTTGACATATTGGAAACCTGGTCCTATATGTGCTACGGGTGAATCACTTGTATTTGTCTATGATATACCTATGAAATGAGCCTCGAAATTGATTGGTTTGAAGGCCTGGTTCCCATGCTTATTTGGTTCTAATGAAGGCTCCCTATATTGTATCATATTGCTATTATGTAATTCATTCATATCTGGTCTGTAATAACTTTGTAATAAACAGATTCTGGAGTATTTAGTAAAATTGGGAGGGGGGTTTCTTATTTCCTTTTGTTAATCTGGGTAGAAATCCTGCCTATATTGTTTCATCTATGTTGTTAATTCTGTTCATTTGTCAAAATTGTATAAGTTCTATGTTGTGTTTAGAAATCATGCCTATAGGACTTTCGTTAGTGATGTTGATTCTGAGTTCTATCAATACGTCCAACAAACATGTGTTAGCAATCATGCCTATAGGCCCCCAATGTTTGATTCAATTGTTTTCTGGCAATATGTACAATTTCTGCCCATGTACTGCTTAATAGATATCATGCCTATAGGACTAAAATCAATTTCAAATCTAGAGATCATGCCTATAGGATTTAAATCAATTCGCTCATAGAAGTCATGCATATAGGATTCTATTGGTTCTGAATATAATCGCCATTGTCAATCACTTAGACAATATGCCTATAGGATCAAATACTAATTCTGGATTCGTTATTGTGATTCATTATTGTCTGAAATGCCTAGATATTATACTGAATAAAAATAGTAGGCAAATGATAGGTCTTGACACTCGCCTTAATAAAACTTCCTCTGTATATCTGTCTTCTCGCCTAGATATGTCATGACCCCAAAACAATATAGGCCGTGATGGCGCCTATCATGAAACTAGGCCAGCCAGCTACTTAGAGTAACACACAAAATCGTCCGTTTAATAGCACAAGTCAAAGTAATTCATTTAAGGTTCCTGTTCTAAAGATATAATCAACAGCAGTAATACCACAAAAATCAAAACTAACCATAACCCGGCACCCGGATACAACTTTCATAAGCATCTAAAGAGATAAATACAATATCTCATAAAAAGCCCCTTCTAGTACAATCCAGAGAATACTACAAATCTACGAACTAAGAAAGGAAAGAAGGCCAACTGGGGACGCCGAACAACTAGCTCTATCCTCGAGCATACTCCGAGCAAAGGATAGATCAGCTAACGCTCAGATCTGGTACCTGGATCTGCACACAAAGGTGCAGCGAGTAACATGAGTACACCAACTCAATAAGTAACCAAAGTAACTAAAGACTAGAGTATAGTGACGAGCATTTAAAATTGATAGTTTCATAAAATCATGTTCCAGAGAAAACAAATAGAGTAATCAAAAGATTACATTTACCAAATACTTTACAAACTCCATTTTCCCTTCTAAACTTGCATAATACACTAACTCATCATCTATTAAAGAGACTCAGTGAAAAATGAGTGAAAAATAGTGATCTCACAATTTATTGCCCCTCGGTCACAATATCACTCATACGTAAGGTCCCTCAGTCACTCATGACTCATCTATCAGTACTCAATGCTCATACTCAACACCCTCACTCACCAGGTACCATGTATCCACACAACTGCTGCGGGGTGCAGCCCGATCCACATAAAATATGATGCGGCATGCAGCCCGATCCAAATAATATAAATATATATATATATATATATATATATATATATATATATATATATATATATATATATATATATATATATATATATATATATATATATATATATATATATANCAGCCCGATCCAAATAACATATGTATATGTTGCGGCGTGCAACCCGATACAAATAATAGTCGACAGTGCTCACTAGGGGTGTACAGACTCCTGGAGGGGCTCCTACAGCTCAAGCGCTATATTGTTGCGGCGTGCAGCCCGATCCATAACTATCCTCACAAACTCGGCTCTCGGCCTCACTCAGTCATCCTCTCAAGCCACTCGGGCAACTCACCTCAACATCATGGGACTCAGCCCTAAATACCTCACAGTTTTTTAAAACATTGTGATAACAGTGAAATAGCAACAAGTAATAAACATGGCTAAGTTCACAAATTTTATATCAAAAATAGTGTGACGTCTAAACAGATCGGCACAAGGCCCCAAACGTGGCATACTGCCCATAATATAATATAAACCTAAAAAATACAGGACATCTTATGATTTCAAATCAAATACGCGGCATAACAGTCGCCACGGGACGGACCAAGTCAAAATCCCTACTGGTGCACGCCCACACGCTCGTCACCTAGCATATGCATCACCTCATTTACCAAAACAAAGTGAAATACCGGGGTTTCATACCCTCAGGTCTAGAGTTACAATCGTTACTTACCTCAAACCGGCTCGAAAACTACTCCACGATGCTCTTGCCCCTCAAATCGGCTCCCAAATGCTCCGAGTCTATCAAAATTAGATTAATAACATCAAAATATGTGAAGAAGAAACCCATTCAAAAATCACAATTGGGCACAAATCCCGAAATTGGCCAAACCCGACCCCCGGGCCCACATCTCAGAATTCTATAAAAATTGCATCACAAGAATCCTCATCCTTTCCCGAGTCTATGCATATAAAATGCATCGAAATCCGACTACAATTGACCCCTCAATTCCTCAAGTTTAATTCTAAATTTCCCAAGCCCTAAACCCCCAATTTATGCCATTAAACTCCACTAATTCCAAGCTTAATCCGTCAAATATCAACGTAGAAACGAGTTTTAGGTCTAAGAAACTTATCTCCACGGAAATCCTTTGAAATCCCTCTTCAATATGCTCCCAAAATCCTCAGCCCGTATGAAAATATGATGAAATAAGCCAAAACTCGAAAAGGCATCTATTTATCTACACAGTGAAACCGCATCTGTGGCCTTTTCCCCATACCTGCGGACCCGCACCTACGGTCCCAGGTGCACACCTGCGAATCCCCACTTGACCGACCATTTCCGCACTTGTGCTCCACTTACCGCATCTGCGGACTCGCAGGTGCGGCCCAAACTTCCACTTCTGCGGTTTCTTCCCGGATCCCCCAATCTCGCACCTGCGCATGCTGGCCCGCACCTGCGGCTACCCTTCTGCAGGTGCGGCCACACCAGAAACCTTGCACCAGCAGCTTCTTTAGCTGCATTTTCCAACTTTTTTCCTTCCGATAACCATCCGGAATCATCCGTAGCCCCTCGGGACCCAAACAAAAAACACAAACAAGTCCCATAACCTTATTCAAACTTATTTGAGCCTTCGAAACACCCAAAACAACGCTAAAACACCAAGATCACATCGCATTCAAGCCTATGAACTTTGAGATTTCTAAATTTCGCTAATGATGCCGAAACCAACCAAAACACGTCTGAATGGCCTGAAAATTTGCACACACGTCCAAAATGACACTACGAACCTTCTCCAACTTTCGGAATTCCATTTCGACCTCGATAGCTAATTTTCCACTATCGATCGGAAATCGCCAAAAACTCAACTTCGCCAATTCAAGCCTAATTCTACACTGGACATCAAACCACATTCCGAACCCACTCCTAAGTCCCAAATCACCTAACGAAGCTATCTGAACCATAAAATCTACATTCCAAGGTCGATTACCAATAAGTCAACTCCCAGTTGACTTTTCCAACTATTAAGCCAATTTGAGAGACTAAGCGTCTCAGTTCTCACCACGACCACCCCGAACTCGAACCAACCGACTCCACACATAATAATTAGGTTAACTAGCACATAACAAAGCTGAAACAGGGGAAACGGGGCTAATCTCACGGAACAACTGGTCGGGTCGTTACATCCTCCCCCTCTTAAACAGACGTTCATCCTCGAACGGGTCTAGAAACATACCTGGAGTCTTAAATAAGTGAGGATATCTGCTCCGCATCTCCTGCTCGGTCTCCAAGGTTGCATCCTCCACCAGCTGTCCTCTCCACTGAACCTTCACTGAAGCTATATCCTTAGACCTTAATCGTCTGACCTGACGACCCAAAATAGCCACTGGCTCTACCTCATATGACATATCGCCCTCGAGTTGAACCGTGCTAAAGTCCAAAACATGATACGGGTCACCAACATACTTCCGGAGCATCGAAACATGGAACACCGGATGGATACCCGATAAGCTGGGTGGCAAGGCAAGTTTGTAAGCCACCTCTCCAATTCTCTGCAGCACCTCAAATGACCCAATGAACCGGGGACTCAGCTTTCCCCTCTTCCCGAACCTCGTTAACACTCTTTATGGGTGACACCTTCAGCAACACCTTCTCTCCCTCAATGAAAGACACATCTCGGACCTTCCGGTTCGCATAACTCTTCTGCCTAGACTGCGCTGTGCGAAGCTGATCCTGAATCAACTTCACCTTACCCAACGCATCCTGAACCAAGTCTGTGACCAATAGACTAGCCTCGCCCGACTCAAACCAACCAACCGTAGATCTAAACCTCCTACCATATAAAGCCTCATACGGAGCCATCTGGATACTTGACTGATAACTATTATTATATGCAAACTCCGCGAGCGGCAGAAACTGGTCCCATGAACCTCCGAAATCAATGAAACACGCACGCAACATGTCCTCCATAATCTAAATAGTACACTCCGGCTGCCCGTCGGTCTGAGGATGAAATTATATGCTCAACTCAACCTGAGTACCTAACTCTCTCTGCACGGCCCTCCAAAACTGAGATGTGAACTGGGTACCTCTATCGGAAATGATAGAAACTAGAACCCCATGCAATCGAACAATCTCCGTGATATACATCTCAGCTGACCGCTCCGAAGAATAAGTGGTATCAATAGGAATGAAGTGTGCAGACTTGGTCAGTCGATCCACAATAACCCATATAGCATCAAACCTTCTCGAAGTCCATGGAAGCCCAACTACAAAGTCCATGGTGATCCGCTCCCACTTCCACTCTGGAATATCTAACCTATGATGCAATCCACCTGATCTCTAGTGCTCATACTTGACCTGCTGACAGTTGAGACACCGAGCCACGAACTCAACAATATCCCTCTTCATCCGCCTCCACAATTAATGTTGTCTCAGATCCTGATACATCTTCGCGGCACCCAGATGGATGGAATACCGCGAACTATGGGCCTCTGCTAGAATCAACTCTCGGAGCCCATCCACATTGGGCACGCAAATACGGCCTTGCATCCTCATGACCCCATCATCACCAATAACCACATCCCTGACATCACCTCGACGGACCCTTTCATGAAGAACTAGCAAGTGTGGATCATCATACTGGCGTGCTCTAATCTGATAATAAAGGGAAGACCTGGAGACTACACAAGACAATACTCGTGGGGGCTCTGATAGATCCAATCTCACCAACTGACCCGCTAAAAGCTGAACATCAAGTGCTAAAGGTCGCTTTGCTGTTGGTAGGTAGGCTAGACTCCCCAAACTCTTTGTTCTGCGATTCAGGGTGTCGGCCATTACATTGGCCTTCCCCGGGTGATATAAAATAGTGACGTCATAATCCTTGAGGAGCTCCAACCACCTTCTCTTACTCAAATTCAAATCCTTCTGCTCGAGCAGATGCTGTAAACTACGGTGATCAGTGAAAAGCTCACAATGTACTCCATACAAATAATGGCGCCAAATCATCAAGGCGTGGACAATGGCTGCTAGCTCAAGATCATGCACTGGATAATTCTTCTCGTGCACCTTCAACTGTCTGGACGCGTAGGAAATCACCCTACCATCCTGCATCAAAACCGCTCCAAGGACAACTCTCGAGGCATCACGGTAAACTGTATAAGAACCTGAACCCGTAGGCAAAACCAACACCGGAGCTGTAGTCAAAGCTGACTTAAGCTTCTGAAAGTTCTCCTCACACTCCTCAGTCTACCTGAACTGAGCACCCTTCTGGGTGAATCTAGTCATAGGTGCTGCAATAGATGAGAATCCCTCTACGAAACGGCGATAGTATCCTGCCAAACCAAGGAAACTACGAATCTCGGTAGCTGATGATGGTCTAGGACAGCTCTGCACCGCCTCTATCTTCCTTGGATCAACCTGAATACCCTCACTATACACCACGTGCCCCAAGAAAGCTACTGAATCAAGCCAGAACTCACACTTCAAAAATTTTGCATACAACCTCTTCTCCCTTAGAGTCTGAAGCACAATCCTCAAATGCTGCTCATGATCCCCTCGAGATCGGGAATATACCAAGATATCATCAATAAACACGATGACGAAGTATTCAAGAAAAGGCCGGAACACACTGTGGATCAGGTGCTACCTTCTGGTTATCATCAGTTCAAGATTCGGGAGCCCGACATCCCGTAGACTGCCTTCAGGACTAGAAGGAGCACCACTAGAACTACCAGATCCACGAGGCCTCTTGGCCTCTCTCTCCTCTCACTCCTGGCGGCGAACCGACTCAATATCTTGAGAAATATCAACAACCCGCTCGAAGGTAGCACCTGATACCCTCTCCCTAGTCATCAAAAGGTGGAGCTGATAAGTGAGGCCATCCACGAACCTCCCAATCCTCTCTTTATCAGTAGGGACCAACTCGGTGGCATGAAGAGCCAACTCTGAAAATCACATCTCATACTGCGTCACTGATAGCTCCCCCTGACGCAGCTGCTCAAACTGCCTGCGTTGCTCTTCCCTGTGAGACTGGGGAACATACTTCTCTAAGAAGATAGTGGAGAACTGCTGCCAGGTGAGGGGTGCTGCACCAATAGGCCTACGCCTCTCGAAAGACTCCCACCAAGTAAAAGCAGCCCCAGAAAACTGAAAAGTAGCAAACGAGACCCCACTAGTCTCCAGAATCCCAGTAGTACGAAGCATCCTCTGACACTTATCCAGAAAACCCTAGGCATCCTCGCCCTCAGCACCACTGAATGTCGGAGGTTTAAGTCTACTAAACCTCTCCAGCCTACGCTGCTCATTATCTGGCATAGCTGGAACCACGAACTCCTGAACTAGGGCAACCGGCTGGGTTGGAACTGCCCTCGGTGTTTGAAGGCCCTGAGTAACCTTCTCAGGTGTCCGGGTAGTTGGAGTCTGAGTGCCTCCCCCGGCCTGAGACGTAGCAACAGTAGAAGATATAGCAACTGCCTGGGCAAGGCTAGTACATATTGTCAAGATCTGAGCCAGGGTCTCCTGAAGACCCGGAATAACAATGGGCAGTGCCGGTGCCTGAGCCTGTCCCGCTGGAATATCTGCGGCGGGAACCTGATCCTGAATGGTAGGTGGATCCACTGGTACTGCCCGGCTGCTGCACGGGCTGGTCGCCAACCTGTACCACGGCCTCGATCTCTCACTAGTCTAGCTGGTGTCTGGTCACCCTGATTGGTAGCATGTGTCCTCGCCATCTGTAAGAGAATGAAACAAGAGTAGTTTAGATTTCCAGAATCAATAAAAATGGCACGACAGAATTCAAAAAGATGATATTTTTCCTAAGGATTCGGTATCCTCTCGAAGATAAGTATAGACGTCTCCGTACCGATCCGCAAGACTCTACTAAACCTGCTCATGACTGTTGAGTCATACGTAACCTAGTGCTCTGATACCAGCTGTTATGACCCCAAAACAATATAGGCCGTGATGGCGCCTATCATGAAACTAGGCCAGCCAACTACTGAGAGTAACACACAAAACCGTTCATTTAATATCACAAGTCAAAGTAATTCATTTAATGGAAGGGCATTGAATACACGTCGTATGTGCATAATGGAGTCTATTTCATGTGTAGGTGAATTGGAGATTGAAGCCGAGCTAAATAGATGCATAAACATCAAAAATACACTCAAGAGTCAAAAAAGAGTGAATCGGGCTATAGCTGGGCGTTTGAGCCATAAAGCCTGGTCATACCAGGCTATAGCTGGGCGTTTGGGCTATAAAGCATGGTAGGACCAGGCGTTTGGGGAGCGTTAGAGCCCTAACTCCAAGCTTTATCCGCGCGTTTGGGCCATAAAGTCCGGTCCCTGGTCCGGTCCAATCCGAGTTTTAAAAGGTTTTAAGTGTTTTCCGGTTTGAATAGAAGTCTCCTACACGTTTAGGGTTTGTCCCAAAACATATAAATAGACCCAAAAACACAACGTTGAAGGAGATATTCACGAGGGGGGAATTCAGGTGGAGGAACACACACCACGCTTGAAGGAGGCTTCTACCTAGTTTTTCTTCTCTTCTCTTCCTTTAATTTCATAGTTTATTAGTTCTAGAGTTTTGGGTGCTACATGAACGTTGTAGTTTGAAGCTTGAATTGTTCTTATTATTTTATCATATTGGTTTATTTATTCAATCTTGCGCTTAATTATTTGATT
>ML401663.1:39692-80910 GCA_005239525.1 Nicotiana knightiana
ATTTAAGTGGAAAACTCAACAGGATTGTTTGCTAACCCATAGCTCTAGAATATCGGCTCTTATTGAATTCGTGTCTAATTTCGCCAATTTGTTTCTTTAATTTCATAGTTTACTATTCTAGATTAATTTTAGTTAAATATTCATACTTTAGTATTCGCTTGAATAGATTAATTGTTTGGGTTTAATTTAGTTGATAGTTAATCACAAGTCCCTGTGGGTACGATATCTGGACTTACAATCCTATATTACTTGTCGACCACGTATACTTGCGTGTGCGTTTGGGACCAACAGTACGCCAACTCAGTAAGTAACCAAAGTAACTAAAGACTTGAGTACAGTGACGACCATTTAAAAGTGATAGTTTCATAAAAACATGTGCCAGAGAAAATAAAATAGAGTAATCAAAAGACTACATTCACCAAATAATTTACAAACTCCAGTTCCCCTTCTAAACTTGCATAAAACACTAACTCATCATCTATTAAAGAGACTCAGTCAAAAATGAGTGAAAAACAATTATCTCACAATTTATAACCCCTCGGGCATAATATCACTCATACGTAAGGTCCCTCAGTCACTCGTGACTCATCTATCAGTACTCAACGCTCACACTCAGCACTCTCACTCAACATGTACCATGTATCCACACAACTGATGTGGCGTGCAGCCCGATCCACATAACATATGCTGCGGCGTGCAGCCCGATCCAAATAACATAAGTATATGCTGCGGCGTGCAGCCCGATCCAAATAATAGTCGATTGCGCTTACTGGGGGTGTACAGACTCCTGGAGGGGCTCCTACAGCCCAACCGCTATATTGCTGCGGCGTGCAGCCCGGTCCAATATATATATATATATATGCTGCGACATGCAGCCCGATCCATATAATATCTAAATACGCTGGGGTGCATCCCGATACATAACTATCCTCACAAACTCGGCTCTCACCCTGACTTAGTCATCCTCTCAAGCCACTCGGGCAACTCACCTCAACATCACGGGACTCCACCCCAAATACCTCACAGTATTCTAAAATATTGTGATAGCGGTGAAATAGAAACAAGTAATAAACCTAAAAAATACAGGACATCTTATGATTTCAAATCAAATACGCGGCAAAATAGTCGCCACGGGAAAGACCAAGTCACAATACCTGCTGGTGCACACCCACACGCTCGTCACCTTGCATGTGCGTCACCTCATTTACCAAAACAAAGTGAAATACCGGGGTTTTATACCCTCAGGTCTAGAGTTAAAATCGTTACTTACCTCAAACCGGCCCGAAAACTACTCCACGATGCTTTTGCCCCTCGTATCGGCTCCCAAATACTCTGAGTCTATCAAAATCAGATTAATAACATCAAAATATGCTAGGAAGACAAAACCCATTCTAAAATTATCACAATTGGGCACAAACCCCGAAATTATCAAACCCGACCTCCGGGCCCACATCTCGAAATTCTATAAAAATCACATCACAAGAATCCTCATCCTTTCCCGAGTCTATACATAGAAAATGCATTGAAATCCGACTACAATTGACCCCTCAATTCCTCAAGTTTAATTCTCAATTTCCCAAGACCTAAACCCCCCATTTAAGCCATTAAACTCCACTAATTCCAAGCTTAATCCGTCAAATATCAACGTAGAAACGAGTTTTAGGTCTAAGAAACTTACCTCTACGGAAATCCTTTGAAATCCCTCTTCAATATGCTCCTAAAAGCCTCAGTCCGTATGAAAATATGATGAAATAAGCCAAAATTCGCAAAGGCATCTATTTATACTTCCTACCCAGTGAAACCGCATCTGCGGCCTTTTCCCCGCACCTGCAGTCCCAGGTGCACTTCTTCGAATCCCCACTTGACCGACCACTTCAACACCTGTGCTCCACTTACCGCATCTGCGGACTCGTAGGTGCGGCCCAAACTTCCGCTTCTGCGGTTCCTTCCTAGCTCCCCCAATCTCGCACCTGCGTATGCTGGCCCGCACCTGCGGCTACCCTTCCGCATGTGCGGCCATACCAGAAACCTTGCACCAACAGCTTCTTCAGCTACATTTTCCAACTTTAATCCTTCTGATAACCATTCGGAATCATCCCGAGCCCCTCGAGACCCGAACCAAAAACACAAACAAGTCTCATAATCTTATTCAAGCTTAGTCGAGCCTTCAAAACACCCAAAAAGACGCTAAAGCACCAAGATCTTATCGGATTCAAGCCTATGAACTTTGAGATTTCCAAATTTCGCCAATGATGTCGAAACCAACCAAAACACGTCTGAATGGCCTGAAAATTTGCACACATGCCCAAAATGACACTACGAACCTGCTCCAACTTTCGGAATTCCATTCCGACCCCGATAGCTAATTTTCCACTGCCGACCGGAAATCGTCAAAAACTCAACTTCGCCAATTCAAACCTAATTCTACACCGGACATCAAAACCACATTCCGAACCCACTACTAAGTCCCAAATGACTTAACGAAGCTATCCAAACCATAAAATTTACATTCTGAGGTCGATTACCAATAAGTCAACTCCCAGTTGACTTTTCCAACTATTAAGCCAATTTGAGAGGCTAAGCGTCTCAGTTCTCACCACGACCACCCCGAACCCAAACCAACTGAAACCACACATCATAATTAAGTTAAATAGCACATAACAAAGCTGAAATAGGGGAAATGGGGCTAATCTCACGGAACGACCGGCCGAGTCGTTACAAGATATCCTGCCTATAGGAACTTTAATATTAATAAAGCTTGCCAAATCAATTGCGTGCATTTGTTGTTTATATGTGGAGGTCAACTTGAGACCATATCTGCTTTGTATGAAAGTCCTAATTGTTTTGCTTGTCGCCTAGTGTTTTACAATTTTGAGCAACTAAGATTTAGTCTAGAATTATCCCAAATAGAGGTTCTAATTCCTCTAGGGACATAGGTAAGGGACGGGTAGTGCATGCATACGAAACGAACTAGAATCAACTAGAGCGCTTTAGGTAACAACTTAAAGATAGTAATCGGGTAGTAGGAGATGATAGTATGTGCGCTAAATACCATGAGTAAAGCCCTGACTTGAGGGAGTTCCAAAGTATAGCACGGGATAACGTCCCTATTAATTAGTTTTCGTTTACTTAGAGGGCGCGACATCATGACGAATCTGGTGGGGATATCTTTAGGCTCTTACCATAACGAACTTGTTTGTGAATTAGTCTTTAAGCATGTCTTTATTGTTCCGTTAATACTTGCACACCCCTTCCCCTTCCCACTCTATGTGAATTTATTTGCCTACCTTTATTAATGCTCACTAGATTTCTCTTTCATGTTTTATTACTTTTTACTATGGAAACTGACTTGTCTCCTTGTTTTCTTTCTAAATGCCTTTACAATTATTAAGTACCGCATTTTATTATTATTCATTGTGCAAATACTTAACAACCTATTATTTTCTTTTGCATAAATACATACTAGACGTCATATTCCACTCGTGCGTAATTAATACCATAGCAACACTTGATGAGTGTATGCGCTCTTCTTATATCACCCTTTTGAATTCGGAAAGGCTTATTTGCGGTAAAAGTAGTCGATCAGCGGTGCATTCGATGGTTCCGTGCCTTTTCCCCTCAAGTTGTCCACTTGAGGGTACCAGTCTAGACATCTATAGAACCTTACTCTGATAATAACTGTACATGCATCATGGTCAAACCTAGCCTGGGTTACTATGTTGTCTGCATAATAACCCTTTAAGAAAAGCATTGTCCAAAATCTACCCGGGTTTCCATAATCCCAACGGACGCAACCATGATTTGTGCATTATTTGGAGAAATAAATGCCTAAATGTTAATCATTAATGTATAAGTAGTCGAATCAGGAGGGGGAAAGGGTCTAACTCTGTTTGTTTTTCAGAAAATGAGGCACGAAATCCCCAGGTTCGGCATGGTCCGAAACATATAATCGTTATTGCTAGATTGGTGGGAAGACCTTCCATCAAGCGACAAAAATCATGTGAAAAGGGTCCTCGAGAACTTACCTTCCTTATTAGACATCCAACCAAACAACATGTTGATCAAGGCTGCTACTATGTTTTGGGATAGAGAAAGGGTCGTATTCCGTTGTGGAAACATAGAAATGACTCCTCTTTTGGAGGAAATAGAGGGATTCTCTGGAGTACCTTCGAACAGTCCTGGTTTATTGGTACTGGAATATTGCACCTCTAGGGGGTTTCTGAAAATGATGGGCTTAAGAAAGAATGACGACTTGGTATGTTTTAAAAAGTCCTACATACCTTTTGACTTCCTTTATGAACGATACGGACACAGAAAATCTTATCGTATCTTTCATGACGAGTTCTCCATCACTTCCTTGGGTTGGATTCATCGTAGGGTTTTCGTGTTCATCTGCTTTTGGGTATGATAGTGTTTCCAAGCAAAAGGTACGGGATTCACACCAGACTGGCCATGGTAACCAAAGCTTTGATGGAGGGAATCGAGGGACAAACATACACTATTGTTCCTATGATTATAGAAAAAATATATCGGGCTTTGGATCGTTGCCAGAAAGGGTTCAAACATTTCAAGGGTTGTAACTTGTTGTTGCAGATTTGGTTGCTAGAACATCTCCAAAGAGGCCAATACCACCAAGAGTTTCCACGGAGAACGTGGAATGATCACATAGCTTTCCATCACCCCAAAAGAATGACATTTATCCTAGACAGGTTTGCTCAACCAGAGAATGCTACAGAATGGGTACAGTTTTTTGACAATCTGACCGAGGACCAGGTTCATTGGATATTCGAATGGTTCCCTACAGCGAATTCATCATCAGATCCAGGGATGTTCCGCATCTGTGTTGATCGGGTTAAGGGGCATACACCCCTATGTTCCTATCAAGGTTATGAGACAAGCTGGTAGAAAACAAGTCATACCACGAGTCTCCAAATTGAGTCACTACAGAGCAGATTTTCAAGATGATGACATACCATACAAATGTGAAGCTTAGCACATGTGGCATTTGAAGATCATTGTGGAAAGGGACACCATCGAGCTAGATCGATACCATGCAGGGCATGTGTACTTCTACCCATCATGGTTGGACGATAGCATAGCGAGAATAGTCGAGCCAGGATTCGGTCAAGGGAAAAGGGTCATAGGTGAAGTTGTTGAAGCACATGTGAAGTATAACAGACTGCGCAAAAGAGTTCACAAGTCTGAGGCCGGTCATTTGGAACAACACAAGATTGATATGGAGTCAATTAATGAATGGAGGGAAATGGCTACTAGGTCAACGGAAAGGCTGGATATTTGGAGCAGGGTTTAATGGAGTTATAGGGGAAGATGAGGAAAAGAGTCATAGACTGCCAGAATGCCGAGGGTAACGAAGGAGGACATCTAGCAAGTGCATAGCTGCTACTGGACATGCGCAACCTGGGGAACCTGATCGACGGAGCCAAGAGAGCTAAGCCTGGAGAAGGTCCCTCTGGTACCACGTAGATTAGGTTTATTTATTTTAGAATCACTTTTCGAATGTAATAAGGCAAACGCCATTAGTGACTTATTTATTTGTTATCGTTTTAGATTCATCTAATTTATTACATTAATGAAATGAGGCAGTTATTGGCATTAAATTTCTCCACATCTACTTGTCGCTAGGCCTACCTCGAGCACAACAAGGCTCCCAAATTAGGACGCGAATTTACATTTCCGCAATGTGTGTTTAAATACTACAAATACTTTTCCAGAATTCTTACTGACTTGGCTACCTTTTTGCTTTTCTTTATCTTTGATTATTCCCATTCCCCAAGGTTGGTTCACGTATACTGGCATCATCAGCATATCACACTAGATCCGGAGGCTCTCCACCACCTCCTCCTCTTCCAAGTAATCCGAAAAGCAAGGGGAAAACTAAGATGGACGATATGAGTGGCGTCAGGAAAGACAACGCTACACATGCTGAGAATGTGGAAACTTCTGATGGTCGGAGTACTCCGGCACCAAATGATTTGGTCTTACGGCTAGAATAGAAAATACTTGAATTGCAAGGGGAGCTTGAGCAGGTCCGCAACTTGCAAAACCTATCCCTCACACTAAACGTCCCAGAAATCAACCAACCAAACATCCAAAACCCGGTACCTCCTCAAAACACACCAAACCAGCGCCCACAAAATCCTCCCGCACACCACCAATATGCAACACCTCCTCAAAATCCTAATCCCTTACCCATACCGACACCTCCTCAACACCAGCATCTCCCAACTCAATATCTGCAAACCACTTATCACACTCCTCAAAATACCCCACAACATATCACCAATCCTCAAAATTCAACCAATGATCACCACTACACTCAAACCCCCGGTGTTCATCAAAACAATCCCATATATATGGAAACCCTACCCCACTCCACTCAACCAATCTCATATACACCAAAATCTGCCGAGAAGTACCTGCTCATTAAAAACATGGCAGAGGAGCTCAAGAAGATCACAAGACCAGTTCAGGGTTTTGAAGGAGGAAAATGGATCGAAGGACTGAATTATGAGGACCTATGCGTTCAGCCAGACGTGGAACTGCCGGAGGGATACAAACCTCCTAAGTTCAAAATATTTGATGGAACGGGTGACCCAAAGGTACATTTGAGAACATACTGTGATAATCTCGTAGGGGTTGTAAATGACGAAAGGATTTGCATGAAGCTGCTCATGAGAAGCCTCACTGGAGACGCCTTATCTTGGTACATAAGTCAGAATCCCACGAAATGGGCTAATTGGGTAAGTATGGCATCGGATTTCATGGATAGATTCAGGTTCAATACAGAAAATGCACTGGATGTCTTCTACATACAGAACCTCAAGAAGAAGACAACAGAGACTTTCCGCGAGTATGCTACTCGATGGAGGTCAAAAGCAGCAAAGGTCAGGCCGGCATTAGAAGAAGAGCAGATGAATAAATTCTTTGTCAGAGCTCAGGACCCACAATATTATGACAGGCTAATGGTCATTGAGAATCACAAGTTCTCCGACATCATCAAGCTCGGAGAAAGGATTGAAGAAGGTATTAAGAGTGGAATGGTAACAAATTTTGAAGCATTGCATGCTACAAACAAAGCATTACAATCAGGAGGCATATCAAAGAAGAAAGAAATAGGGGCAGTGATGGTATCACAGGGCCCAAAATCTCCACTCACATACTTTTGAAAACTGGACCACTACACCATCAAGGGCCCGACGAGTCCCGGAGTAGCATGGCTGCTAGCATCATTTATTTTTGAAAACAATTCTTCTTGATCATTTTGTTAAAAATAATATTTTCAGTATTTCATTTCGAAAAACATTGTTTGAGTTATGTAAAATCACTTTGTTTGACATTTTAATATTTATAAATGGCTTGATGTTTGATTATTACTATTTTTCTTTCATATCTTTCTCTCTACAGCATTACTATTTCTTATCTTGATGAACCAACGACTGTGATATGTAATGAGAGAACGCAACACAAGGACAATGACCCAGAAAAAATAGAAGAAGAAGATGTGATACCTGAGGAAATTGTCAGAGAAGTTGAGAATTATGAGAACAAGCCTAGGTCCAACCTGGACGAAACCGAGATAGTCAATTTGGGAGCTTCTGAAACCATCAAAGAAACTCGCATAAGCATCCACTTGTCACCGTCAGAGAAGGAAGAATACACTCGTTTCCTGAAAGAGTATGAGGATATCTTTGCATGGTCATACGAAGATATGACAGGATTGAGCACATCCATAGTAGCTTACAAGTTACCTACAAATCCAATGTGTTCGCCAGTGAAACAGAAGCTCAGAATGTCAAACTAGACATGAGCCTGAAAATCAAGGAGGAAGTCACCAAGCATATAAAGCCAAAGTCCTCAGTGTAATTGAGTACCCAACCTGGTTATCCAACATTGTACCGGTTCCAAAGAAATATGGAAAAGTCAGGGTGTCTGTCGACTATTAGGATCTAAATAGAGTAAGTCCCAAGGATGATTTCCCACTACAAAATATACAAATTCTGATCGACAATTGCGCCAAGCATGAACTCCAATTCTTTGTATATTGCTTCGAGGGTTATCATCAGATTTGGATAGACGAAAAAGACGTAGAGAAAATAGCTTTCATTACACCATGGGGGGTGTATTGCTATAAAATGATGCCATTCGGTCTGAAGAATGATGGGGCCACCTACATGAGGGCCATAACAACTATCTTCCATGATATGATACATAAGGAAATAGAGGTGTATGTTGACGATGTCATCATCAAATCCAAGAAGGCCACAAATCACATAGCAGATTTGAGAAAGTTCTTTGACCGCCTGCGGAAGTACAATCTAACGTAAAATCTCGCAAAATGTGCATTCGGGGTTCCTGCTGGAAAATTGTCGGGATTTATCGTCAGCCGTCGAGGAATAGAGTTGGACCCGTCAAAGGTTAAAGCTATCCAGGAACTACCACCACCAAAGAACAAGAATTATGTGATGAGTTACCTGGGATGCCTTAATAACATCATCCGTTTCATAGCACAGTCCACAGTGATATGTGAACCGATTTTTAAAATGTTGAAGAAGGATGTCGCAACCAGTTGGACCGAGGATTGTCAAAAGGATTTTTAAAAAATCAAGGAATACCTGTCCAGACCACCAGTCTTAGTCCCACCAGAACCTGGTAGGCCACTACTACTCTACCTTGTAGTGTTAGATGGATCTTTCGATTGTGTTTTAAGACAACATGACGAGACGGGAAGAAAGGAGCAATCTATATACTACTTAAATAAGAAGTTCACACCTTATGAAGCATGGTACTCTCTATTGGAATGCACTTGCTGCGCTCTAACCTAGATAGCTAAAAAATTGAGGCATTACTTCTGTGCCTATACTACATACCTCATATCGAGGATGGATCCCCTGAAGTACATCTTTCAGAAGCCTATGCCTACCGGGAAGCTGGTCAAGTGGAAAATATTGCTGAGTGAATTCGATATCATCTATGTAACTCAGAAGCCGGTCAAAGGAGGAGAATACGATCCCCTAAAAACATATTTTCTTGACAAAGAGGTATCATTCGTAGGAGAGGACATTGCTGAAGCCTACGACGGTTGGAGAATGTTTCTCGACGGAGCTGCAAATTTCAATGGAGTCGGTATCGGAGCCGTATTGGTATCAGAAACCGATCAGCATTATTTGGTGTCCGCAAAACTCAGGTTCCCTTGCACCAACAATATGGCGGAATATGAAGCCTGCGTATTAGGGCTCAACATGGTTGTTGACATGAATATTGAGGAACTGCTGGTGATCGGTGATTTAGACCTGCTGGTACATCAGGTACAAGGAGAGTGGCTACATCAGGTACAAGGAGAATTCACGAAGATAGAATTCTGGCATGTCCCCAGAATTCAGAATGAATTTGCAGACGCATTGTCCACCTTGTCTTTAATGATACAACATCCAGACAAGAATGTCATCGATCCCATTCTGGTGAGAATCCATAATTATCAGGCATACTTTGCTCATGTGGAAGAAGAAACAGATGTAAATCCCTGCTTCCACGACATCAAAGAATATTTGGTAAAAGGAGAATACTCGGAGCATGCAAACAATACTCAGAAACGCACACTTCGGAGGCTGTCCAATCACTTCTTCCAAAGTGGAGGAATTCTGTACAGAAGAACTCCTGATCTAGGACTGTTACGGTGTGTTGATGCCAAAAAGGCTTCCAAATTGCTCGAGGAGATACATTCCAGAACCTTCGCCCACATATGAACGGTTTTGTCTTGGCCAAGAAGATACTCAGGGCTGGATACTTTTGGATGACTATGGAGATAGATTGCATCCGATATGTACAAAAATTCCACCAATGCCAGATACATGCAGACATGATACGGGTGCCGCCAAACAAACTCAATGCAACGAGCGCACCTTGGCCTTTTGCTGCCTGGGGAATAGATGCCATTGGTCCAATCGAACCCACTTCTTCAAATGGGAACAGGTTTATTTTAGTGGCTATTGATTACTTCACTAAATGGGTTGAAGCCGCATCCTACAAAGATGTAACCAAAAAAGTCATTGCACATTTCGTCAGGGATCACATTGTTTGTCGATTTGGGGTTCCAGAGTCCATCATCACTGACAATGCCACCAATCTCAACAGTGTTTTGATGAAAGCCATGTGTGAAACCTTCAAAATCAAGCACAAGAATTCCACAACATACAGGCCTCAAATGAACGGAGCCGTGGAGGCTGCCAACAAGAACATCAAGAAGATACTAAGGAAAATGGTAGAGAATCATAGACAATGGCACGAGAAATTACCGTTTGCCTTACTAGGATACCGTACCACAGTCCGTACATCAACTGGGGCAACTCTCTATTTGTTGGTTTATGGTACCGAAGTTTTCATTCCCGCCGAAGACGAGATCCCTTCTTTGAGAATCATAAAA
The DNA here is from genome assembly GCA_005239525.1 of Nicotiana knightiana. Taxonomy (NCBI): domain Eukaryota; kingdom Viridiplantae; phylum Streptophyta; class Magnoliopsida; order Solanales; family Solanaceae; genus Nicotiana; species Nicotiana knightiana. Next base: position 50,134 of record ML401663.1, read on the forward strand.
GAAGCTGAACTCATAAACGCGGAATGAATACGGAGTCGCTACGAGAAACTAGCCCTCATAGATGGGAAAAGGATGAATGCAGTGTGTCATAGTTAGCTTTATCATAATAGAATGTCCAGAGCTTTCAACAAAAGGGTCAAACCAAGACAGTACACACCGGGGCAGCTGGTGCTGAAACGGATCTTTCCATATCAAGATGAATCCAAAGGGAAATTTTCACCCAATTGTCAAGGTACCTTACATGGTTCACAGAGTATTAACAGGAGGATCACTCATACTGACAGAAATGGATGGAGAAATCTGGCCAAACCTATCAATTCAGATGCAGTCAAAAGATACTACGTGTAAACTATCTCTATTCTTTTATATGATGTAATTGAAATACGCTTGATCTGATTCCCATTTAAGAGGGGATACGTAGGCAGCCCTGTGGGTTCGGTCACAATTCAATAAAATTTCCATTTTTCCCACAAACAGAAACTAGGGCAGAATTTTGAGAAGGACCCTCAAAATTCCGAAGCAAGTTCAGCCAACAGCAGCGTACCGAATAGCCAGAAGGTCACTTAATTAATTGGGGTAGAATTTTGAGGGATGGCAAAGGAAGTTGCGATGTCTCTAATAATGTCACAGTTACTGGTTTATTTAACTGATTTCTAAATTGCATATTATTATGTCTTTGAAAACTATACACGCATGCTTTTGAAAAAAAACTTTACTTTTTAGCCAAATGCTATCCATGATGACTTAAACAGAATCCTCGGGCGGAGTGGAGCAGATCAAGCAGACAAAAACACGAACCAACCTCCCCCACAAAACTCACGAATTTTCTTTGGATGTAGGAAAAGTTCATCATCATAGGAATCGTCTCAACAACACAACTGTTATACACAAAACACGTTTCCAGCTAAGAATACTTCACTTTTACTCTTACATTTGCATAAGGCCAAGCACTGCCTTCCCTTTTCATGAGACTAAGCCCTGTCTCAATCCTTGCATGAGGCTAAGCTCTGCCTCCCTATTTGCATAAGGCTAAGCACTGCCTTCTCTTTTCATGAGGCTAAGCCCTGCCTCCCCATCTGCATAAGGCTAACCATTGCCTTCTCTTTGCATGATACTAAGCCTTGTCTCAATCATTGCATGAGGCTAAGCCCTGCCTCCTCATGTGCATAAGTCTAAGCATTGCCTTCTCTTTGCATGAAACTAAGACATGTCTCAATTCTTGCATGAGGCTAAGACTTGCCTCCCTATTTACATAAGGCTAAGCATTGCCTTCTCTTTGCATGAGACTAAGCCCTGTCTCAATCCTTGAATGAGGCTAAGCCCTGCCTCCCCATCTGTATAAGGCTAAGCATTGCCTTCTCTTTGCATGAGACTAAGCTTTATCTCAATTCCCGCATGAGACTAAGCTTTGTCTCAATTCCCGCATGAGACTAAGCCCTACCTCCACTTCTGCATAAGGCTAAGAATTACCTTCCCCTTGCATGAGACTAAGCTCTGTCTTAAGTTCTGCATAAGGCTAAGCATTGCCTTCTCCTAGAAGGGGACTAAGCACTGTACCGAATCTTACATGAGACTAAGCATTGTCTCTCTTTGCATAAACACAAATATTGCCATATCCTAAGCCTTGCATTATTCTCTTCTCTCAGGGCTAAGCTCTGCCCTCAACTCTACACAAGACTAACCTTTGTCTTGTTGATTGCCTTTAGCATCATATCTCTGCACCTCATGGGTTGACATATAGCCAACTTGTTCAAATGCATCATAGTCTAAAGGAATCATCCTCATAGCTGGAAGACATCATGCCATGGCCTGAGGATCTCTCAATCTTGCACATCATTATTCAAAGGCATCATGGTTCGGAAACATTATCTTCATGACCCAAGAACATCATTTCATGGCCTGCGAATCTCTTACCATACAATTCATGGACCGGGACATCATGGTCTAAGGACGTCATCCTCACCGTCCAAAAGACAGTTTTCATGGTCCGAAGGGAACTTGCATCATGTCTAAATTTACGCAATAATTTATACATATGTGCTTGCATTGCATTTCTGTAAATTTGCAGGTGGTCCGGAAAGTAACCGTTATCCTAACAGGAGCAATCCCGCTCCGGTTTCCATCCACATCCTTCAAATTATTTCAAACATAATTGTTCATCATCTGTTACCTTGTCTCATTTACCCATAACCATTTCGAACCCCAATTAACCCTATTTGGAACATCTTGCATGTTCTTGCAACAACTCCATCGGCTTACTCCACCGTTGGATCCAGAACTACACACGGCCTGATTCCTGTAAAACCAGGGATATGTAGGAAGCTCAGAAACCAGAGTGCGGCCTATATCTTTCAAATCACCCTATTCGGTCAAAATTGGTCATCATATCTTTACCCGACAACTCTTTCATCCTTCCCGGGTAAAGAAGGGCAACTATTGATACCCAATTTTTCCTTCATATTTTTTTAAATATACATATATACCTTCAAAATAGTGCATGAACATCATCAAGTATTTTTCATAATTTTTAAAGTTTTTAATCAATTTATTCCTGCATTTTATTATATAAATGATTATTAATTGCATTTCAAATAATTTTTATGATGAATTATCATTTAATTTTCATCATTTATACCCATATTAAGTTTTAAATATTTTTGATGTATTTATCATAATTATATTTGCATCCTTAGGTTAAATTTGCATATTTTGCAATAATAACCCACATATATATATATATATATATATATATATATGCATAATTACGTTATTTCTACATAAAATGATTATTTATATTTTTATAATGTTAAGTAATTATTTTAAATTATTTTATGCACAAGTGATATTTTTTTTATTTATTAATTATTTTTTTTATAAATTATTTATTTGTTAAATTGGGTATTTAAAATATAGCCCCCGAAAATCCCAATTTTGAACATATATACTACCCAATTACCCCAGCCCAATTGCTTATATATTATCCCAATACACCAGCCCAAGAATAATTAACCCAGACCCATTAACCCAATCCCATACCCGTTTATTATAGCTCGCCCGGCCTAATTTTAAATCCCACCCGTTGATCTCTCGAGATCAACGGCCCATAACCCTTTCCCCTTTTTTTTAACTTACCAAAACCCTAACCCTAATTCATTTCACCCAGCCCGTCGTCACTATGCACTCTCTCATCTTCCTCCCCCTATCCCCTCAAAACCCTAGCGTCGTCACCCAAAACCTCCCTGATTATAGACCCAAAAATGGAATCAATCCATGATTCCTTACCTTATTTGGTCCCCTCTCCTTACTGGCTACCCGTTTTGGTGTTACCTAATAGCTTGCCTAAAATGGCAAGCAGATCCTATGAAGATCGAACCAAAACTGGTTCAAATCTTTAACCTATTGTTGTTTCTGTCTGTATTCATCATCTTTTCTTTGTAAGTACGAATTTTTTCGTATCTCTTGAGGATTATTACTTAACCCTAAGGTTAGGGTTTTCAGATCTTTTGATTCGAACCAAAATTGGTTCAAACCTTATTTTTAAGTATTATTCCGCATGAATCTTTTTACTTACCCAAATTAGGGTTTCAAATCTTCTTTAATCGAACTAGATCTGGTTCGATTCTATGTTTTTTTTAATAACCCCCTGTCTATGTTCATTTATTAAAACATATGATTCTATGCCTTTATTTTTCTATCAATTTTTTGGTTTACTTAAAATTAGGGTTTCAGATCTTAATTGAACCGAATCTGGTTCGATTCTAATTTTCTCTTTGAACAATCTCCTGTCAATGTTCATTGTACGTGATTCATTGCCTTATTTTCTTACCTATTTTGTGAAGGTTTACCTAAAAATTAGGGTTTGAGACTTTTACTGATCTTCTGATACTCTTTCCTTTCTCGTAAGGGACTGATATTTTCCTTATTCTGTTCAATCTACCATGTTTCCATTATTCCTTTACCTTATTTTCCTTGAAACTGCCTGTTAATTGATATTTTCCTTATTCTGTGTTTTATTCGCCTGATTACACGCTATTATGCCTTGTTAATTGACTGAACTCTGTATTATTTGTCCTTAAGCTAGACTTCAATTGGTTCTGTGATTGATTTATTTCCTTTCTTATGTGTGTTTAATTACTTCCCTTATTTGTTCACCTAATTGAACACTATTAAAACCCTTTCCCCTTTCCCCTTTCCCCTTTGTATAGACTTGAACTCTCAATATTCTCACTAAAACTTAGCTTTTTACTCTGATTCTGTGCTCGTTTGTTTCTGGTCTTGGCCGGTTGAAACCCAAATCCAAGTAATTCTGGACTTAACTACTGTGGTGTATTTACTTGCTTTCCTGCCTAATTGGTAAGACATTCCCCCTTGGCACTCTATTCTCCATGTTTCATAATATGTGTTGCTCGACCAGCATGTTTAAATTATGAGTATGATTCTGCCCCTTTATATGATTCTATCATATCATCTAGTCCGATAAGTGACATTGTTAATTGGTTATACTTTGAATAATATGAATCCGCCTAAAATCTAGCTTAGTGTTTAAATTATCTCATGCACAATGTTTGCTAATCCTGCACCTGTTCTGAACTTTGCATTCTTAGGATACTACCAGCATGAAATTAGTCAATTAATCCTAACTTGGCAGATTTGTATTTGTGCCTTGCAAACTTGTTTTTCTAACATGTTTTGCATCCTTCTGGATTCATGTGATAATTTAACTGATTGTCTTAACACTTTGCCTTAATGCTTCTGTGATTTAACAAGGTTGTCCTAAATACTAGCATGAACATTTAGCTTAACCAGAATTCAACTTGTTTGAATTGTGTGTTTGAGCGTGAACCTTGCTTGTTTTCTTCTTACAATTCTGCCTACAAGTTCTGCGTCTTAAACTTTGTTTTTTTTCTTCTGAAATCAAAACTGTTTTAATATGTCTCTCCCTCTTTTATATGTTGTTACTCTTTTAAAAAACTTTCACTCTTAGTCCCTTAGGTTCTATCCTCAACCACCCCAGTGTGAGCACTGCTCAGGGTCCATGTGAGACTCCTGTGAATTCTGACACACTGGGAACTGGTTCCTAATCTCTTTTGAATCATCTCTGAATATTTGGTTATGGTTTGAGCATTGCCCTCGGTCCCTGAGGCCCTTGGGAACTTTGACACATTGGAAACCTGGTTTTATATGTGCTACGGGTAAATCACTCGTATTTGGCTATGTTATACCTATGAAATGAGCCTCGAAGTTTATTGGTTTGACGGCCTGGTTCCCAGGTTTATTTGGGCCTAATGAAGGCTCCCTATAGTGTATCATATTTCTATTATGTAATTCATTCATTATCTGGTCTGTAATAACTTTGTAATAAACAGATTCTGGGGTATTTAGTAAAATTGAGGGGGTTTCTTGTTTCCTTTTGTTAATCTGGGTAGAAATCATGCCTATAGGGTTTCATCTATGTTGTTAATTCTGTTCATTTGTCAAAATTGTATAAGTTCTATGTTGTGTTTAGAAATCCTGCATATAGGACTTTTGTTGTTGATGTTGATTCTGATTTCTATATTTTCATATTAGAGATCATGCCTTTAAGGTTAATGTTGTAATTGCGTTAGAAATCCTGCCCATAGGATCTATCAATATGTCCAACAAACATGTGTTAGCAATCATGCCTATAGGACCCCAATGTTTGATTCAATTGTTTTCTAGAAATATGTACAATTTCTGCCCATGTACTGCTTAATAGATATCATGCCTATAGGACTAAAATCAATTTCAAACCTAGAGATCATTTCTATAGGATTTAAATCAATTCAGTAATAGATACCATGCCTATAGGACTAAAATCAATTTCAAACCTAGAGATCATTTCTATAGGATTTAAATCAATTCAGTAATAGATACCATGCCTATAGGACTAAAATCAATTTCAAACCTAGAGATCATTTCTATAGGATTTAAATCAATTCAGTAATAGATACCATGCCTATAGGACTAAAATCAATTTCAAATCTAGAGATCATGCCTATAGGATTTAAATCAATTCGCTCATAGAAGTCATGCCTATAGGATTATATTGGTTCTGAATATAATCGCCACTGTCAATCACTTAGGAAATATGCCTATAGGGTCAAATAGCAATTCTGGATTCGTTATTGTGATTCATTATTGTCTTAAATGCCTAGATATTATACTGAATAAAAATAGTAGGCAAATTATAGGTCCTGACACTCGCCTTAATGAAACTGCCTCTGTATATCTGTCTTCTCGCCTAGATATCCTGCCTATAGGAACTTTAAGATTAATAAATCTTTCCAAATCAATTACATGCATTTGTTGTTTATGTGTGGAGGTCAACATGAGCCCATATATGCTTTGTCTGAAAGTCCTAATTGTTTTGGTTGTCGCCTAGTCTTTTACAATTTTGAGCAACTGCGGTTTAGTCTAGAACTATCCCAAATAGAGGTCCTAATTCCTCCAGGGCCATAGGTAAGGGACGGGTAGTGCACGTATAGGAGACGAACTAGAATCAACTAGAGTGTTTTAGGTAACAACTTAAAGATAGTAATCATGTAGTAGGAGATGATAGTCCGTGCGCTAAATACCATGAGTAACGCCCCGACTTGAGGGAGTTACAAAGTATTGCACGGGGTGATCCTATAGGCTAAAAAATTTAGGACCCCCCATCCCTATTAATTAGTTTTCTTTTCCTTATACTAACTCTCTTAATTTAAGTTCGGTCGGGACCCACCGTTGTGGACCTCGAGGGGTGCCTAACACCTTCCACTCAAAGTAATTTGAACCCTTACCCAATCTCTGGTGATGTAAACTGGTATAACATGAGTTATCTGCTTTAGGTGCCCTAACGCACCTCAATCCATTAGGTGGCGACTCTAAATCAATTCCTTTTTCTTACCCTCTCAAAAGGAGTTGTCCCAAAAATGTCGAAAATCGATTTCACGAGAAAAAGGGGGCGCGACACCCATGTAATGCTTTTCTAGATTGTCACACTAAGACCGTGATGTTGGAAATGTCAGGGTTGCTGAGGAAGGAGTGGAGAGGTTCTCTGAATTATGTTCCTAGTAGGGTGATTTCATATCTGAAGGCCCAATGGATGGTTTGGAAAGGGTATTTGTCATATTTGGCCTTTGTGAGGGATGTTGATGATGATACTCCTACTATTGATTTTTTTTGGTAGTCTGAGACTTTCCGGATGTGTTTCCTGCAACCGATCGGGCATGCCACCTGACAGGGATATTGATTTTTCTATTGACTTGGTGTCGGCCACTCAGTCCATTTCTATTCCTCGGTATCGTATGGCACTAACAGAGTTGAAGGAATTAAAAGAGAAGCTTCAGGAGCTTCTTGACAAGGAGTTCATTAGGCCTAGTGTGTCACCTTGGGGTCCACCGATTCTGTTTGTGATGAAGAAGCATGGTACTATGTGGATGTGCATCGACTATAGGCAGAACAAAGTTACAATTAAGAACAAGTATCCTTTGCCATGCATTGATGATTTATTTGACCAGCTTCAGGGAGCGAGAGTGTTGTCTAAGATTGATTTGATATCTGGGGATCACCAGTTGAAGATTCGGGACTCAGATATTCTGAAGACAGCATTCAGGACCCGTTATGGTCACTATGAGTTCCTTGTGATGTCTTTTGGGCTGACCAATGCCCCAACAACATTCATGCATCTAATGAACAATTTATTCCAACCATATCTTGATTCATTTGTCATAGTATTTATTGATGATATTCTTGTGTACTCACGTAGCTAATAGGAGTATCCACAACATTTGAGGATTGTATTACAGTGGTTGAGGGAGGAGAATTTTTATGCCAAGTTCTCCAAGTGTGAGTTTTGGCTAAGTTCGGTGGCTTTCTTGGGGCACGTGGTGTTCCAGTGAGGGAATTAAGATGGATCCAAAGAAGATAGAGGTTGTATAGAGTTGGCCCAGACCATCTACAACTACTAAGATTCGGAGTTTTCTTGGTTTGGCCGGATATTATCGTCGCTTCATGGAGGGTTTCTCGTCCATCGCAGCGACTTTGAAAAGGTTGACCAAGAAGGGTGCTCCATTCAGGTGGTTAGACGAGTGTGAGGAGATATTTCAGAAGCTCAAGACTGCCTTGACCACAACTTCAATTCTAGTTTTGCCTTCAGCATTGTTAACGGCCAATGTTAACCCTCCCTTTTGAAATTAATTTACTTATACTTAATAATTTACAATAAATATTTTGAAAGTATTTTCTATTAATAAATACCTACTTCTACAAATTAATGAAGTATTATCTTTGAAATTAAGAACTTAGTATTAAGTATTACGTAATTACTCCTTAATTTCTAGTTAATTAGACTACTTCGTTAATAATTCAAAACTAATGCTAAAAATGAAGTATTTATAAACAATTAAGAAAAATAGTTAGTAATGTATATAACAATTATAATTTTACTATATTTTATTGAAAATTATTAAGCTTATTTAATTTAATAATAAAGGGGATCGAAAGAGGCTAAAGGCAATAATTGCAATTCTCAACTAAACACAAATTGGTAATTCTTTAAATCAAAACCAGCCAAAGACCCAAGCTCAATCCAGAAATAGCCAATCCAAGTCCACCCCTCTTTCCACTAAGGCAATCTATGCCATCATATTTGAACCAATCATAGTGTGCCATGTCATTGCTTTCAAACACTTACACAAGAAGCACACTACATCCGGACCATTGATCCAAATGATCAGTGGTTCAGAACTACATTAATTTTTCCATCAGTGATTTATCTTTGCCATTGGATTAAAAGAGATCCAACGATCGCCTTTTTTTTAATAAATGTTCTTATCTCCGAAATATCAGAGCCTTGATCACAATGATCCAACGACTCCTGTTCCATCACCCATTTTAAAACTGGGGACGACCTCCAACCGTAATCATTCTCTCCTAAGACCAACCGCCCCCTTTCCCAAAGCTCTCTTTTTTCTCTCATCCCTTCAAACTCCATCAGTCATGGAACCTTGCACAAATAAGTGCAAGGTCACTCAAACCTTCACCAAATCATCCTACCTCGCTTTCTCATTCGAGAATCTTGCTGACTTTTCCCTTTTTCTCTTCAAATCTGAAGCACCAGACATGGCTAGTAAAATCGAAGCACTCATTTCATCTTAGTTCTTTCACATCCAACTTGCAGAATAATCCGATTTGTCCCTCGGTTGCGAGGCTAGTGATTCACTTTCCATTTTCATTTATTAGTTTCAAAACCCCTCAAATCTGAAACCCTAGCTTGAAGATGTAACTTCAAATCGCTTAAATCTTCTCTCGCTCCGTCAAATCAGAGAATGCATGGAGTTTTTTCAGAGGATTCATTATGAGGATTCTTTACCCATAGGTCAAATGTTGTAACAAACTGACCGGTTATTTTAATACTATTATCCCCAAACCCCTATTTATTGCTCCCTCTATTTCATTCTATGGTTATGTGACTTGCCGGGAGGTTTGGTTTTTGGCTTCGGAGTGAATTGGGACACATAGTCTCTAAATTGGAAGTTTAAGTCATATGAATTGATCGTAGCTTGATTTGTGCGAAGACGACTCCGAAATGGAGTTTTGACAGTTCAAATAGCTCCGTTGGGTGATTTTCACCTGAGGAGCATGTCTGGATGTTGATTTGGAGGTCCACAGATCATTTCGGCGTCAATTGGAGAAAGTTGGAAAGTTGGATGATTTTCGAAAAGTTTGACCGGGAGTGGACTTTCTTATATTGGGGTTGGAATCAGATTTTGAAATTTGGAATAGGTCTGTAATATCAATTTTGACTTGTATGCAAAATTTGAGGAAAATCGGACTCGATTTGATAGGTTTCAGCGTCAGATGTAGAAGTTAGAAGTTTCAAAGCTCATTAGGCTTGAATCAATGTGCAGTTCATGTTTTTAGGGTTGTTTGATGTGATTTGAAGGCTCGAATAAGTTTGTATGATGTTTTGGGACTTGTTGGTATATTCGGACGGGGCCCCAAGTCCTCGGGTGTGATTCGTATTGGTATCGGATCATTTTTGGACTTAGAGGATTGTTGGTCCTGGTGTCACCCTACCTGTGGTGGGGTTGGCTGCATGTGCGGGCTCGCATAAGCGAGCTTTGAGTCACAGATGCGAAGCTGGCCTTGCCTAGCTGTGGTCGCAGAAGCGGGACATTTTTCGCAGAAGTGCCTTCGCTTCTGCGATGGCATGTAGCGCAAAAGTGCCAGTGGTCACAGGTGCAGTCGCATTCTTGCAGAAGCGGTCCTTCAGATGCGGGGCATTATCCGCTGAAACAGAAGGCCTGGACTTGGGTTATTTCCGCACCTGCGATGGTTTTTCCGCAGGTGCGGCATTGCAAAAGCGATTCCTTATCTTCATATGCGGTTTGACAGTGTTGAAAAGGAAAACTTTTGAGAGATTTTAAGAGGAAACATTTGGGTATGGATTCTACACACATTTTTTATTAATGTCCACTAATCTATTATATTTATTCATTTAATTAAGGATTTGGGTTGAGAAATTTGTTGAAAACTCGTAAAAGTTCTTACACCGAAGTTTTGGTTTTTGAAAGGCCAAATGAGGTCAAATTTGAGTAATTCTTATATGGTTGGACTCGTTATTGATTGGGTGTTTGGATTTATTTATATTGGTCGGGTTCCGAGATATGGGCCCGGACGACTTGTTGGGGCAATTTTTCAATTCTTTGCTAAAGTCATATATTTATTATTTAAATTAGTTCCTTATAGTTTTATTTATAGTATGCAATAGTTTTGGTTAGATTCGAGGTGATCAGAGTAGGGAAGTCGAGGGAAAGGCATTCGTATTAATTGATTGAGCGAGATTTGAGGTAAGTGACTTGTCTAACCTTGGGTAGGGAACTCCCCTTAAGTTTTGGTACTGTTATGATATTTGCAATACGTGAAGGCCATGCATGTGAGGTGACGAGTGTGTACTCGGGTTAAATGTTAAAAATTCGGTTCTTGCTAAGTAGTTTCCTTTTTAATTCCTTAACTGAGTTACTATAGCATGTGTAGTCATCATGTTTAGCCTAATGTCGCATGTCTACGTGTCATATCTCTTACTTGCAATTTGTGCAACATGCTTAATTGGATTACCTCCTTCCTTGATTTTGTTTTCAATCTTTTACTGTAGGATTCCTTGCTGTAATTTCGTTTTCCCATTGGTTATATGTTGCATATTTGCTTTTGGGACTGCGAGGCGGTACCTCGGGAGTTTCCCTGTTGCATATTTACTTTTGGGACTGCGAGGCGGTACCTCGGGAGTGCCCCTGTTGCATATTTACTTTTGGGACTACGAGGCAGTACCTCAGGAGCGCCCCTGTTGCATATTTAATTTTTGGAATACGAGGTGGTACCTCGGGAGTGCCCCTATTGCGTATTTACTTTTGGGACTACGAGGACGTACCATGGGAGCGCCCTTGTTGTTTATCTCTGTTTGTTGTGTTGTTATCTTCCTGTAATTTCTCATTGTTCACTACTCAGTCATTTTATTATATTATCATACCTTCTGTTTTGTTTTCTATTATTTTCAGTAGGGCCCTGGCCTGACCTCGTCACTACTCTACTGAGGTTAGGCTTGGCACTTACTAGGTAGTAGTGTACTCATACTGCACTTATGCACATCTTGTTGTGCAGATCTAGGTTCGTGACAAGTTGGTATAAGAGCTCTAGGTTCATAGGTGTTATGAGTCACACGCGGGTTTAGTAGAGTCTTGCGGATCGGTGCGGAGACGTCTGTACTTATCTTCGGGAGGCTATGGAACTGTTAGGAAAAGCTTCACTTCTTTGATTCCTTATCTTGCAAGATTTTGACTTCGGACTCTAAACTCATGTCTTTCTATTCTCTCAAAGATGGTGAGGACACGCACAACTGGATCAGATGACCAGACACCTGCGCCCCCTACTAGAGCCGCGAGAGGTCGGGGCCAGGGTAGAGACCGAGGACGTCCATGTGGTGTAACCAGAGCACCTGCACAAGCTGCTACACATGAGCCACCAGTAGTTCCAGTGGGAGGGTAGGCACTTGAGACGCCTGCAACTGCAGCAACCCTCTAGGAGACTCTCGCCTAGTTTCTGAGTATGTTCAGCACTTTGGCTAAGGCAGGGTTGATACCACTTGCTCCTGCCACATCTCAGGTCAGGGGAGAATCACAGACTCCCGCCACATGTACCCCAGAGCAGTGGGCCCAGTTTGATCAGGTTTTAGAGGTCATACCTATTCAGCCGGTAGCCCCAGTTCAGCCTGCGGTTAGGGTTGCAGTTTCTGAGGAGTATATGCTCAAGCTCGAGAGGTACAAGAAGTACCACCCTCGTACTTTTAGTGTCTTGGCATCAGAGGATGCCTAGGGTTTTTTGAGGAATGCCACCGTATCCTCCGTACTATGGGTGTTGCGGAGTCTAGTGGGGTTTCTTTCACTGTGTTCCATCTTAGAAGAGAGGCTTATCAGTGGTGGCGAGCATATGAGTTGGGTAGTCCAACCGAGGCAACTTCACTCACTTAGACTCAATTCTCAGATATGTTCTTGAGGGAGTATGTTCCCCAGAGCGTCACAGAAGCATAGCGCGCAAGGTTTGAGCATTTGCGCCTGGATTTTATGATCGTGTTAGAGTATGCGGTCTGGTTCAGTGATTTGGCTTGGCATGCACCAGCCTTGGTTGCTACTGTTCGGGAGAGGTTTCATCGATTTATTGAGAGGCTCAACCCCAGTATCATATTTAGCATGGCCTGAGAGTTGGAGATGGACATCACTTACCAGTAGGTGGTGGGGATCTCTAGGATATTAGAGGCTATGTTTACTCGAGATAGAGAGGAGAGAGAGGCCAAGAGGTCTCGTGAGTCTGGCATATATAGGGGTACTCGTTCCTAGCTGTAGCTCGTCAGGGTAGGGGATATGGGAGTTGCCATGTTCATTCAGCACTTCCAGCCTCCTGCAGTACTTCATCCACTCCTAGGCCCCATGCTCCCTATTATGCACTGCCATTGTCTAGTGTACCTCCTGCACGGGGCGATTTCAGAGGTCAGTCCAGCCGATCAGGACCGATTGAGTCACAACAGCCACGTCCCTTGAGAGCTTGTTTTGATTGTGGTAACACTCGTCATGTAGTGAGGGATTTCGCTAGACTCAGGAGAGGTGCACCTCCATAGACCACTCAGGCATCGCCTACTCCATCGGGTCCTCAAGCAATGGTTACAGCACCAGCTACCACTCCACCTGCACAGCCATCTCGAGGTGGAGGTCGGATAGGTAGTGGTCGCCCTAGAGGGGGAGGCCATACCAAATATTATGCCCTTTCTTCTAGGACAGAGGCAGTTGCATTCGATTCTGTCATCACATGTATTGTTCGCATTTGTCATAGAGATGCATTTGTCTTATTTCATCCAGGCTTCACTTATTCCTATATGTCATCTTATTTTGCTCTGTATATGCATGTATCCCACGAATCTTTGAGTTCTTCTGTCTACATGTCTAGAACCATGGGTGATTCTATTGTTATTGACCGTGTGTATCGGTCGTGTTTGGTTGTTCTTAGTGGTTCTTAGACCATAGTTGATTTATTGTTGCTCAGTATGGTGGATTTCGATGTTATTTTGGGAACGGACTGGTTGTCTCCCTATCATGCTATCCTTGATTACGCCAAGACGGTGACATTGGCTATGCCAAGTCTACCTCGGCTAGAGTGGAGAGGTACCTTAGATTATGTTCTTATCAGGGTTGTTTTATTTCTCAAGACTCAGTGAATGGTTGAGAAGGGGTGTGATGCGTATCTGGCATAAGTGAGGGATGTTAGTGTTGATACTCCTACTTTCGAGTCAGTTCCGATGGTGAGGGATTATCTAGATGTTTTCCAGCGGATCTTTCGGGCATGCCTCCCAACAGAGATATCGACTTTGGCATTGATTTGTTACCGGTCACTCAACCCAATTCTATTCCACCCTATTGTATGGCCCCAGAAGAGTTGAAAGAGTTAAAGGAACAGTTGCAAGATTTTCTTGATAAGGGATTCATTAGGTCCAGTGTGTCGCCTTGGGTACTCCGGTCATATTTTTAATGAAGAAGGATACCTCTACGCGAATGTGTATTGATTATCGCCAGTTGAACAAGGTTATAGTGAAGAACATGTATCTATTGCCATGTATTGATGACCTATTTGATCAGCTTCAAGGTGCCAGATGTTCTCTAAGATCGACTTGCGTTCAAGCTATCATCAATTGAATATTTTGGAGCCGGATATCCCGAAGACTGCTTTCAGGACTCGGTATGGTCATTACGAGTTCCTTGTGATGTCTTTTGGGCTGACCAACACCCTAACAATATTCATGCACTTGATGAATAGTGTATTTCATCCCTATCTTGACTCGTTTGTTATTCTGTTTATTGACAACATTTTGGTGTACTCCCGGAGCCGTGAGGATCATGAGCAGCACCTGAGGACCGTGCTTCAGACCTTGAGTGAAAAGAAGTTATATGCAAAAAATTTGAAATGTGAATTCTACCTAGATTCACTGGTATTTTTAGGTCATGTAGTATCGTGTAAGGGGATCAAGGTAGATCCGAAGAAGATTGAAGCAGTGTAGAGTTGTCCTAGACCATTCTCATCTACGGAGATCCAGAGTTTTCTTGGCTTGGCAAGGTATTATCGTCGATTTGTAGAGGGTTTCTCATCTATTGCAGCACCTATGATCAGGTTGAACCAGAAGAGTGCTCCGTTCAGGTGGACCGAGGAGTGTGAGGAGAGCTTTCAAAAGCTCAAGACTACTTTGACTACAGACCCAGTGTTGGTTTTGCCTGCTGGTTTGGTTCCTATACGGTGTATTATGATGTGTCGTGCATTAGTCTTGGTGAGGTGTTAATGCAGAATGGTAGGGTGAAATATCCACGACCTCGAGTTAGCAGCTATTATTCATGCCTTGAAGATATGGCAGCACTATCTGTATGGTGTCCCTTTTGAAGTCTACATCGATCACTGGAGCCTACAGCATTTGTTTAAACAGAAGGATCTTAACTTGTGGCAGTGAAGGTGGTTGGAGTTACTTAATGATTATGATATCACCATTCTCTATCATCCAGGGAAGGCCAATGTGGTAGTCGATGCTTTTAGTCGCAGGCCAGAGAGTTTGGGCAGTTTAGCATATCTACCAGTAGCAGAGAGGCCTTTGGCCTTGGCCAACCAACTTTTCAGATTAGATATTTCCGAGCCGAGCAGGATTTTGGCTTGTGTGGTTTCTCAATCTTCTCTTTATGATCGTACCAGAGAGCGTCAGTATGATGACCCTCATCTGCTTGTCCTTAAGGATACGGTTCAGCACGGTGATGTCAAGGAGGTCACTATTGGAGATGACGGTATGTTACGTATGCAAAGCAGGCTATGTGTGCCCAATATAGATGGTTTGCATGAGTTGATTCCCCAGGAGGCTCACAGTCTGTGGTACTCCATTCATCCAGGTGTCGCTAAGATGTATCAAGACTTGAGGCAACACTATTGATGGAGGTGAATGAAGAAATACATAGTGGAGTATGTAGTTGTGTGCCTAAATTGTTAGCATGTGAAGTGTGAGCATCAACAGCCAGGAGGATTGCTTCAGAAGCTAGATATTCTGGAGTGTAAATGGGAGCGTATCACTATGGATTTCGTTGTTAGGCTCTCATAGACTCATAGAAAGTTTGATGCAGTTTGGGTGATTGTGGATAGATTGACCAAGTCAGCTCATTTCCTTCCTATAGTTACTACTTATTCTTCGGAGCTGCCGTCTCAGGTTTACATCCGCAAGATTGTCAAGCTTCATGGCGTGCCGATATCTATCATCTCTGACCAGGAAACAAAGTTAACATCGCGGTTCTAGAGGGCTTTACATCATGAATTGGGTACTCGGGTGGAGTTGAGTACAACATTTCACCCTCAGACGGACGAACAGCCTAAGCTCACTATTTAGATATTGAAGGATATGCTTCGTGCATGTGTGATGGATTTTGGGGGTTCTTGGGATCAGTTCTCGCCACTTGCGGAGTTTACCTACAACAATAGACCAGTCGAGCATTCAGATGGCCCTGTATGAGGATTTGTATGGTAGGCGATGCCGGTCTCCAATGCGTTGGTTCGAGCGGGGTGAGGCTAGGGTATTGGGTATAGATTTGGTTTAGGATGCTTTGGAAAAGGTTAAATTGATATAGGATCGACTTCATATAGCCCAATCCATATAGAAGAGTTATGCAGATCGGAAGGCTCGCGACGTTGCGTTCATGGTTGGAGAGCGGGTCTTGCTCCAGGTTCCGCACATGAAGGGTGTTATGAGGTTCGAGAGGAAGGGCAAGTTGAGCCCTAGGTAAATCGAGCTTTTTGAATTCTTGAGAGGGTTAGAGAGGTGGATTACATACTTGCACTACCACCTATTCTCTTTGCAGTTCATCCAGTGTTCCATGTTTCCATTTTCCGGAAGTTTCACCGCGATCCATCTCATGTTCTAACCTGAAGCTACATGAACCCGATAGAAGAACCAATTCCAAGTGTATGTCTTTTATTCTAGTTCAACTATAGTAGGGCGTTTCAAATTTTACCTTTCAAATTTATCTAGAGACAATTGTATTAGGTGCTCTGAGTATTCAAGTTAGAGTTAACTTGAAGTTGTTGCAAGAGTTAGAGGCTAGTTGCCACAACGGGATTAGAGGTAATCCTTAGGTTTACAAAAAATATTGTAAATGTTGTTTTGTCTCAGTGATTTAGTGAAGTGTTGGGAAAAATCCTACTGAGTAGTAGGTCGTGGTTTTTTACCTTTTGAGCTGGGTTTTTTCCACGTAAAGTTACTTGTGTTCTTTACTTTCCGCATTTACTAATTTTGCAACAGTAGTATAAAGAACGCATAGAAGAAAC
The DNA here is from genome assembly GCA_005239525.1 of Nicotiana knightiana. Classification (NCBI taxonomy): domain Eukaryota; kingdom Viridiplantae; phylum Streptophyta; class Magnoliopsida; order Solanales; family Solanaceae; genus Nicotiana; species Nicotiana knightiana. Next base: position 67,027 of record ML401663.1, read on the forward strand.
AGGTCCTTCTATAATCAGTGCACGTGAAAATTAGACACCACACAAATCCCCCCCACCCCACTCTTGTGTGGCAATGAAGTATAAAATATCAATGGTATTTGAGCGGGTTCTCCTAGAAAAGGCTTACACCTTAGGAGAAGATCAACATGAGTGCACCACCTAGAAACTGGGAAGGTCAATCCACTACTAGGCCACCACTCTTTAACGACTAATACTACTCTTGGTGGAAAAACAGGATGAGAGATCACATTATAGGAGAAGACTATGAGCTATGAGACATTGTCACCGATGGTCCACTAGCTACCTTGAAGATAAATGCTGAAGGAGTAGAGGTGCCAAAGACAAGAGCAGATTGCACTCCTGAGGACTTGAAGAAATGGGAGAAGAATGCTAAAGCCAAGAAATGTCTTGTTTGTGGACTTGGTCTAGATGAGTACAACAGAATCCAAAGTTTTACCACTGCTAAGTTTATTTGGAACACATTGCAAGTGGCTCATGAAGAAACACCTCAGGTGAAGAGATCGAGGGAACTCTACTGTATTCTCAATATGAGAACTTTGTTATGAAGGAAGGAGAAACCATTCATGAGATGTAAACAAAGTTCTCTACACTGACAAATGAGCTAAAGTATCTTGGAAGGATTATTCCTGAAGAAGATAGGGTCGAGAAGATATTGACTAGGGTTTTGCCTATCAGTTGGGAGAGTAAGATTACTGCTACTCAGGAATAAAAAAATATTTCCACTCTCCCATTGGATGAATTAATTGGAAATCTCACTGCCTATGAACTTAGGATACAAACCATGAAAATGGATGTACCTAAGAAGGAAAGGAACTTGGCACTCAGAATCCTTGAAGGTTCTGATCTAGAAGATGATAAAATGGCTATGATCACCAAGGACTTCAAGAAGTACCTGAGCATAGGAAAAGGTTATTCAAGACGTGGAAGCTATATCAAGTCAAAATCCCCTGAGAAGCAAACCAATGATGGCTGCTACAAGTGTGGAAAGATTGATCACCATATCATGAACTGTCCTTTGTGGGAAATTGAATGGAAGAAGGAAAGAGCTGAACGAAGGAACAGGAAGAAGGAACAGGTTCAACTGAAGAAGAGCAACAACAAAGGTTCAACCAAGCTATGGTCGCTACATGGGGAGAAAGCTCAGATGATGACGATGAGGATGAACAAACACTTATGGCCATTGGAGAATCTGATAAAGAAACTGAGGTAAGTGTAATTCATCTCAAAGACAAGATTAAATTCTTTTCTAAAGAAAGGTTATCTGAATTACTACTAGAACTAATTGATGAATCTGAGGATGTAAACAACGAAAAGGAACAGTTGTCTAAAGAATGTGTGATTTTGAAGGCTAAGTGCAAAAATCTAGAACTTAGAGTTAGTGAAACTGCAAGTGAAAATACTTTGTTGAAGAACCAGGTTCATGCACTTGACTCAACTTTCCTAGAGCTTATATCTGTGAATTTAAAACTGAAATTAGGGACAGGTAAAAAGACAGCTAACACACAACCCACTTTAGAAGTAAATGTAGGAAAAAAGAACGAGGTTGTACAAAAGGGATGAGCAGGTAAGAATCCTAATAGAGGATATAAGTAAGGTCAAGCATGAGCTAGACAGAACTTGTAAATGGAACGGGTCCTGCGATGCACTTTCATGGCTACAAGAACACCATAGTATCAGCAGAAGAGGACTTGGCTTTGGAAACCTAGCACCTAAGTGGGATCCCAAAATCAAATACCTCAAACTTCATGAGAACAAGATTTGCAAACACTATGGTGAAATATGTCACTATAAATGTGAATGCACTGTAAAAGAAAAGGCAAGTCAAAAGAACAAAGAATTTGTTCAAGGGAAGAATAGGCTACCAAGTTGGGCTAAAAATAATTTGATTCATACTTCTGCCTATAGCAAGGGACCCAAACTAGTTTGGGTTCCTAAGACTAACCCCTGATTTCATTTTGCGGGTCCAGGTGAAGGGGAGCAGCCAAATATGGTACATGGATAGTGGCTGCTCAAAGCACATGACAGGAAGCAAGAACCAGTTCCTTTCACTTGAGGATCTTAAAGGAGGTAATGTCTCATTTGGAAATAGGAAGAAATGTGAGATCATCGGGGTTGGAAAGGTAGGTAATACTGATTCTCATTATATTGAGAACATCTACTTGATAGATGGATTGAAGTACAGTGTAATAAGTTTATCACAATTGTGTGATAGAGGTAACATGGTAGCATTCACCTCTATAAAAAGCTTTGTGATCAATCTTACCACTGACAAGATAGTTTTTCTGGGAAAAAAGAGTGGACAACATATATGTTGTGGATTTGTCCACACTTTCATATAATGAACTCACTTGCTTAAGTGTGTTGAATAATGATCCTCTCCTTTGGCACAAAAGACTTGGACATGCTAGTCTAAGTTAACTCAACAAACTAGTCTCCAAGGACTTGGTGATAGGGATGCCTAACATTAAGTTCAAGGAAGATAAAGTTTGTGAGGCTTGTGCAGGGGGGAAGCAGGTAAGATCCTCTTCCAAAAGCAAGAAAGTGGTAAGCACCACCTGGACGATGGAATTGGTCCATATGGATCTTTGTGGACCAATAAGAACATTGAGTAGAGGTGGTAAGAGATATGTGATGGTGCTTGTTGATGATTACTCTAGGTTTACTTGGACATTGTTTTTAACATCTAAAGATGAAGCATTTGACATGTTCACTTCTTTTGTTAGAAAAACTCATAAACAACTAGGTAATCAACTTGCATCAATTAGGTTTGATCATGGTACTGAATTTAAGAATGAAATTTGCTGATATCTGCGATGAGCATGGCATAAATCATAATTTTTCTGCTCCTAGGACTCCACAACAAAAAGGAGTAGTTGAAATAAAGAATAGGACATTGGAAGAAATGGCTAGGACTATGCTTCTTTCTAGTAAACTGCCCCATAGTTTCTGGGCAGAAGCTGTGAACATTTCATGCTACATCATAAATAGGTGCATGACTAGACCTCTTGCTGAGAAGACTCCCTATGAGTTACTTAAAGGAAAGAAACCAAATATATCCCTTCTTAGGGAATTTGGATGCAAGTGCTTTGTGCACAATAATGATAAGGAATCTCTAGGTAAGTTTGATCCCAGAAGTGATGAGGGAGTATTCTTGGGATATTCTTCACATAGTAAAGCTTATAGGATTTATAACAAAAGAACTATGTGTGTAGAAGAAAGTGTACATGTGGTTTTTGATGAAACTAACATTCTTTCTGAGAGGTAGGAACATGATGATGAAGTAATTGGGCTGGTAAGAAACTCAAATAAAACCATAGCCCAGACTGAAGTTGCACCAAAGGAAGGTACAGGTGATGGAACGAGTCCTTTCTATCCAGGGCAACTTGAAAGGTGGAACTGAACAAAGAGGAATTGATCCTCAAACCTCAAAGGAACTCGTTCCTCAACAACAAAACATTGAAGAAACATCTAAGGGGAATCAGCTGGTTGTGAAACCTTACAAGTATCAAAGTTCTCATCCCATTGAGAACATAATTACTGATCCAACCTCTTAAATCAAAACCAAATGTTCTTTGAAGAATCTTAGTGCTTTTGATGCTTTTGTATCTCTTATTGAACCTAAAAATGTTGTTGAGGCTTTGTAGGATGCAGACTGGGTGAATTCAATGCAAGATGAACTCAACCAATTTGAGAGAAGTCAAGTTTGCAATCTGGTACCAAGACCCAAGGACAGATCAGTAATTGGCAAAAAATTGATCTTCAAAAACAAACTTGACGAAGATGGAACAGTTACAAGGAACAAGGCAAGATTGGTGGTTCAAGGATATAGTCAATAAGAGGTCATAGACTATGATGAGACCTTTACTCCAGTTGCAAGATTGGAAGCAATTAGACTCCTTATAGCCTTTGTTGCTTACATGGAATTCACTCTCCATCACATGGATGTCAAGAATGCCTTCCTCAATGGCTATCTAAAGGAAGAAGTGTTTGTCAAGCAACCTCCGGTCTTTGAAATCAAGGAATGTCCTGATCATGAGTACAAGTTTGACAAGGCACTTTATGGGATCAAGCAGGCTCCAAGATCATGGTATGAAAGATTATCGAAATTCTTGCTTGAGCATGGATACAGGAGAGATAAAAATGACAATACTTTATTTTTGAAAGAGAAAGGTAAAGATCTCTTGGTAGTTCAAACATATGTTGATGATATAATCTTTGGAGCAACTACTAATAAGTTAAGTAAAGAATTTGATAAACTTATGGGGAGTGAATTTGAAATGAGTATGATGGGTGAGATTAATTTCTTTTTAGGCTTACAAATTAAACAAAATTCAAATGGAACTATGATCCATCAGCAAAAGTATGTGAAAGAGTTTCTTAAAAGGTTTTAAATGGAAGATTCCAAAGAAATTGATACTCCTATAGCAACAGCCACAAAATTAGATGTAGATGAACTTGGTTCATCTGTTGATCAGAAGTTGTATAGGAGAATGATTAGCTCGTTGTTATATCTCACTGCTAGCAGACCTGACATTTTTTTGAGTGTAGGTCTTTGTTCTAGATTTCAGGCAAATCCAAAGGAGTCTTACTTGACTGCTGTCACGAGGATCTTGAGATATCTAAAAGGCACCACTGACCTTTGCTTATGGTATCCAAAAGATAGTAATTTAAACTTAGTGGGATATGTTGATGCTGATTATGCAGGTTTTCTTGTGGATAAAAAGAGCATCTCAGGTATTGAAACTTTCTTGGCTCGTGTCTTGTGTCTTGGGCCACCAAAAAGCAAATTTATGTGGCTTTATATACTGTTGAAGTTGAGTATGTTGTCGCTGCCTCATGTTATGCTCAATTGTTGTGTATTAAACAGCAATTAATGGACTTTAAGATTGATGTAGGTTGTATCCCCATCTTTTTTTATAACACTGGTGTAATTAGTATGACCAATAACCCGGTTCATCACAAAAGAACTAAGCACATAGATGTTAGGCATCACTTTTTGAGGGACAACTATGAAAAGGGTTTGATCACTATGGAGTTTTGTGCTACTAACAAGCAAATAGCTAACATCTTCATAAAATCTCTAAGTAAAGAGAACTTTGAAAGGAACGGGTTAGAATTAGGAATGATTAAGATCACTTATGAAGAACCAAATTTTAAAAAAAATGGTTAGAAAACCTATGAATTTTGTACATAATTAGATTAGATTTTTCTCACTCTCATACTTTCATCAGTATACTCTTGTTCCGTGTGATTAAATGCTCATTAATATATAATGATATTATCTTTATTTTCTGGGAGAATTCAAACTTACACAAGAGATTTTTCAGTGAAGAACCTGATTCATCAAGATTACATGGTACGTACTCTCCACTCTGCATATTTTGAAATAATTATATTTTGATTATGATTAAAAGGAGAGTCTCATTTAATCCTAACCTGCTTGATCTTATCCATTACGAAAAGAACCAGTTTCATCCAAATAGTGTCCCAAAAACACAATAAGTGCCTAGATTCTAGGGAGAGTCCTCAACGTCTCTTCAAACTGACTCCCAGTTTGATAGACTCCTGAAATTCTAAAAAAGCTATTATTGCCCAATCAAAGTATCTCTCCTTAAATTGATTTGGTATAAGTAATTTCTTCACTTCTAATTCACAACCGCCAAACAATTCTCTCTAATCTTCTCTCATCTTCCAAACACACATAATCAGCTTCTCTCATCCTCTAACCATAAATGGATAACACTTCTGAAAATCCCTCATCACCACCAAAGAATCCACACCCACTCCTTCAACCACACCCTCAACCAAACCTATCTCTAAGAAAGGAAGATACAAGATGCTTTCTCGCAAAGTAGTCGATGGAGGAGAACAAATCAAGAAAATCAATGAGCTACTGAAGGCAGGTCAGGCAGATGAACCCCAAAAATCTGATGATTCTTTCAAGTCTACAACTGAGAGGGAAGAAATTGTTTCTTCTAAAACAAAGCAGGTAACATCTGGCCCTAAAATTACATCTGAAGTGATCTTTGAGGTTGCTGTAAATCCGAAAAATAGATTTGTTATGGTAGGAAATGTGGTTGGGGTAGATACCACTGAGTCTGGGAATATTGGCGGTAAAATATAAAGAGAAAAGAAAAGTAAAGTGAGGGTACTCAAGATGATGTGAGGGGAATGGGAAAAGAAGTGGTTGAATCTTCACCCACTCCTGTTGGTTTGACGGAAGAAACATGAGCTATGGTAGTATGGAGTAAGGAATCTACTGGAGAAGAAGAAGAAAGTGTGAGAGAAAAAGGGGGAAGTAGGTCTGGAGAAGAAGCTGAGGGGCTGGTTAGGTTGAGGAAGAGGTTCCAAGAACCTGTTCCATCTGTGCAGGAACTCATCGAGGATATACTGAGAAAAGTGTCTGACAGTAAAAATCCTAAAAAGAAAAGAGGTTCAGGAGTTAAAGTCCATGGTACCGCTAGGGCAAACACGAAGAGAAAGGCTGCCACTTCTATCCCTATAGCGACTCCTCCTACAAGAGAAAGAGTTACAAGGAGTCAGAAAAAGCAGAGTGAGGCTGAACTGGAAAAGGCCCTAGAATAAAGTAAGAGAAAAGTTGTTGTAAAGGGAAAGAACAAGGTGGTTGAGCCTGATGAGGCAGTTAAAATTGAGGAGATGGACCTGGTTCTTCGTGATGAAGAGGAGGAAGAAGAAATGGAGTTTGTGACTCCAAAGGCAAAGAAAATCAAGACTTCCACAAAGAAGTCTGTTTCAAAGACAAAGTCTGCAGAGCCATCTACCTTGGCTAAAAGAACTAGGTTTGCTGTGAAGTCTAGAAAAGTGAAAATGGTGGAAGAAGAAGATAGTGAAGAAGAAGAAGAAGAAGAAGAATCTTATGCAAAGAATGACAAGATGGTTAAATTCGGGAAAAGAACCATCTGAAAGGTAGACTGCTCAGGGACTTGGAGGAGGAAGGCATGATGTTGCTGCTGGAAAATTTACAACTGCAAGGTGGAAGGACATGGTCCTTAAAATGGATGGAAAGTTTTCCAGAACTGACATTGTGGAGTTCATGGAAAATTGTGAGATCAAAACTGGCAGACTTACCAGTGTGGTGAAGGGGGTGATAGTGAGTTTTGATGACAAGGAACTGGGAGATATCTTAGGTGTACCTGCTTAAGGGTACAATAATTACAAGAAACTCAAATTGCCAAGTTTAGAGAATCTCCCTACTTCCCTTGCCATTACAAGGAAGTTTGGTGACAATGAAGAAGAGCTTCAGCCCAAGGCTATATACAAAAGTAAGATGAATCCAACCCCACAAAGTGATGTTCGAATTTGTTAACAAAGTTGTACTGCCTAGGCAGGAAATGAGGCACATTGCCACATTCATGGACCTGGTCCTTATGGAATGTCTGGACAGTGGAAGGCAAATCAATTGGCATGGATTTATCATCTTGCTTCTTGATAGGGTTCTGATTTTCACCAAAACTCATGCCATACCTTATGGTTTTATTCTCGCGGTTGTACTTGCACACTTAAAGGTACCCATCAAGAAATGGAAAGTTAGTACAAGCGAGAATCACTTTTGGGAAAACTCTTTGACTTTTTGTGACTATGAAGTCTACACCACTTCCAAAGAACCTAGTTCATCTAAAAGATACCTCTGAACAGCAACGTGCGAGCTTTGGTGCAAGAGAGTAGGGCTAAGGATGCTGAAATTGAAAGGCTGAAGAAGAGGTTGGAAAAAGTAGAAACTGAGAGAGATGCTCTCAGAGCTGAGCTTACAAAGGAGAAGGAGAAGAATGATGGAATTCTTCATGATATGTTGAAACTTCTCCAAGCCAAGAACCAAGAACCTGGCTCTTCCCAGCCTTAAAACCTTCCTAGCCTAGTTAGACAAACCAGTGACTCGGATGGGATTTCTTTTTTATCTTTTTACTCATGATCCAATATTTTTATTTCTTTTTATGCTTTGTGGATGACTAGTATCAATGATAATTAACTATTTTTGTGCTCTAACTATTTTGATGCTTCTTAAATGCTGGATATCATTAAATTGATTGCATTTGAAGTAGCCCTAGTAACCATGAGTAATTTCTATTAAAATATAGTTATCTAACATAATTATGTAACTTTTCGATGATGCCAAAAGGAGGAAGATAGGTTGTGCCTTTTACTTTGGACTGTGATGTTTATAACCTAATGAACCTGGTCATTGGTGATTTGTGACTTTAAAATGAAAAGTGTTCTAACATTGTGTTGATGTTGAGCTGAGTTGACACAGGGCCTATGCTTATGGAACGCACAGAGTTTGTCATCATCAAAAAGGGGGAATTTGTTGGCCCAAGTAAAGTTTATTTTGATGATTGACAAAGGAACTCAAGCATGAACTAGGTCCATACACAGTGTACACGGACACAGGCAGATTCAAGCACAAGGTATGCACATTAAGGAAATAAGCTTAAGTGGGTATATTTAATATCTCCTGAACAAAAAGATTGCATAGGTGATAAAGAGAAGGACTCCTTACTTGAGAGAACTCTATCCTAGATAAGGAAGGAGTTAGAGGTTGAAGATCACTAGAACTATTCCACCAAGGAATAGTATAGCATTGGAACTCTAGTTATTTCCTATTCTAGTAACTCTATGAATTGCAGGATGTTCTCATTGTACAGGCACGCACAATAGCTGAATAAACTTGAGTTGAGAGCAAAATAGCAAGGCATTTCGCAACCAGTTCTTGTGTGATTGAAGTGTGCGAACCCGAAGCTACATGAACAGGATAGAAGAACCAGTTTCAAGTATCTGTCTTTTATTCTAGTTCAATTGTAGCAGGGTGTTTCAAATTGTACCTTTTAGTTTTATCTAGAGGCAATTGTATTAGGTACTTTGAGTACTCAAGTTAGAGTTAACTTGAAGTTGTCGCAACAGTTAGAGACTGGTTGCCACAACAGAATTAGAGGTAATCCTTAGGTTTACAAAGAATTTTATAAATGCTATTTTGGCTCAGTGATTTAGTGAAGTGTTGGAGAAAGTCCTACTGAGTAGTAGGTCATGGGTTTTCACCTTTTGTGCCGGGTGTTTTTCACGTAAAAATACTTGTGTTCTTTACTTTCTGCATTTACTATTTCTGCAACAGTAGTATAAGGAACACATAGAAGAATCAGGTCCTTATACAATCAGTGCACGTGAAAATTGGACATCACACAAATCACTCTCCTCTTGTGTGGCATTGAAGTGTAAAACATCATTAGTCTTTGGTACGATCAATGGATCTCCCCCAACTTCTCACTTCGTCAACTAATTGAAGGACCATTTCTCTCCCATGAATCTTCATTTCTGCGCCATATCATCCTCCCTTCAACCTATAATTTATCAACATTATTCTTTGAACTCCTTGCCTCTATCTCTCTCCTTATCCACAACACCTATGTGCCCTCTTCTTCTACTCATATGGACTTAATACACTGGCAACCAACCTCTAATAACTTCTTCTCTACTGCCTTCGCCTGTTGACTGATTCTCCAACACCTCATTATCCCCCGACCTTCCTTCCCCCATTATTGGTTTTGGAATATACCTACCCTACCCAAAATTAGGCATTTTCTCTGGCTTCTCCTCCATGGTAAGTTACCCACTGTTGCTCTTCTCAACTCTCGTCATATTCTTCCTCACCCTGTATGCCCCATTTGTGGCCATGCTTGTCATTTCTCAAAATCTCACACCACTTACTGTGGGGACTGACTCACAGGTAATACTCACCCTTCTATCGACGACCAATTCTAAATACTCACATTTATTTAATGAATGCAGGTTGATGCTCTGTAATTCACAAATCCATGAGATCCAATATGCATTTTGGGAGGGGAATGGAGTTGCGGATCAATTGGCACATTTGGCAAGCAAAGGGCTTCTGAACTACATCAGATGCTATGATGTTTGAAACACCCCCCACTTTTATGTTGTCTCGATTAATGTTTGACTCAACGGGAATTCTAAACTCGCGTTCAGTACCCTCTATGTACTAGTACTTTTCTTTTTTAATATATCAATGTTGTGTTATATCAAAGAAAATGATGGTGAGTAGTTTGGAAATCTAACTCGAGTAAGCGCAAAATGAAAGAAGAAGAAGAAGAAGAAGAAGAAGAAGAAGAAGAAGAAGAAGAAGAAGAAGAAGAAGAAGAAGAAGAAGAAGAAGAAGAAGAAGAAGTAATAGACAAGGCAAAATAATACTACTGCTTAATTAGGAGTAAAAAAGATCGAAAATGAGGAGGAGGAAACAGAAGTAGAAAATCGACGGTGAAATTTGTTTACCCTAAAATTCGGATAACATTTAAACTTATACTGTAGTTTTAAGGATATGTGATTTCGTCCAATACCAATTGATAAACGAGAAAGCAAATAGACAAATTAGATTGTAAAATAAATCAAACCAGTATATAAGTTAAGCCTCGACCTCGAACCAAAGTAACCTCGAGGTGATGTAGTATGAACAATGAGGCAACTCAGATGAACAGTAAGTAAAGTAGCAAGCAAGAAAGAAATGATTATATATATATATATATATATATCTTCCTCATTGAGCCATCATGAATAAAAATGAATGGAATTCCTCTTTATATAATAGAGGAGTCCTAATTAAGGAACACTTCTGATTATAGTAGGAAATCATATTAACAGCTGATTAACTGTCATAGACTGATCCGTTCCGAGATTCACGCCACGATCCTCGATCAATCGCGGATATCTCGCCCTTTCTATTATAAAGCTATGTCGATGTTACTCAGAGTCTGTCTCTTTCTGGCCTCGATTGATATCGACCTCGATCTGAAAAGAGGCTTCGATTTTGGATTCGACGTCCTAGCTCTCCGACGTGACATTCCTATCTCGACCGAATAGTACCGTATACAAAATTAAAATTCACCAAGAACACATCTAAGTCAATTATTTACAAGATGTTGCAGATAGAAATCACCGATGACGTTAATTAATATATACAAAGTTAATAACAGGAATATTTATTATGAAAATGATAGTATAACTTTTACTCTAGTAGGACATAATAATTTATCACAATTATCACATGTTAGGATTTGTTATTTTTCGTTTTTGTCATATCGATGGTAACAAAATAAAAGATCAATCAAGCTATGTCAATATTAGACAGACCAGACATCCGTGTGGAGTGCCGATGGATTAATACTTATATTTACACCGACCCAATCACATGGTACTACATATTTATAAATATATTCTTATTACTAAATCATAATAGTAATTTAATGCATATTCTCATATTAAGTAATCGATCATAATAAATTAGTCTGGTCTAACATAAGTATCAGATGTACCATGGTTTTTTTAATTCAATAATTGGTCACCTCTTTTCTATGTGAGAAGTGTGAACCGTGAATATAAAATACGTCTCTGCTTGTGTGAACTGTGAATAACGAGTGCAAATTAAAGGACGTGTCTCATATTATAAAAATTGGGATACACGTTTTCTTCTTCTCTTCTTCCCCAAAGACTGAAACCTCAACAAGATATATAAGAATTTTTATTAGTACCCAGTGACACACTACATCTCTCAAAATAGCAATATATGTTATCGTCTCTGTGTTAAAACTCAGAAAATCAGAAGAACTGTTAGAAGAAACAGAAAATATATAAACGATTAGAAATATTCCGAGTCCACAATTTCCTTGTGTGTCCTTAAGGAATTTTAACCCCCTCACAAGTTGTCAAGGTAATGAATTAAATCCTCCCAGGATGAAACGGAATAACCTTCCTGTAACAGTGGCAAGACAAACTGCAGGATACCAACAAACTCAAAGAACGGAGCAAGCTCACACTTACGAATTTGAGAGAGAGAGACTGCGAAGTAGAATACAGTATTCAGAATGAAATTCTCGATTTTTCAGTGTATGGAAAAAGAAGCCATGCCTCAGAATTTATAGGCAAGTCTGTTCAGGAAAAAGTGTCTGCTCAGAAAGGAAAACAAAGTTCAGCAAAGGCAGCATTTTTTGGATTTAAACTTTGTCCAAGTTTAAATCCAAAAAAGCCGAAGCTGAGCCGAGCGATGACAATGGCACGAGGATACATCCTCTTCAACTCCTTTTAAGAGCTCTAAGAAGTGATCCTATATTTATACACACAAGTGTAGTTGTCTTTCACCAATGTGGTACAAAGTTCATGACAAAAGCTCACTTGATTCAAATTTTCATTTCCCTCCATTTTATTTCCCACCATTTCCCAATTCACACTCTTAGACTTTTAAGCCCAATGCTTAAAGTCTTTAAGCCCAATGCTTAAAGTCCAACAATCCCCCACATGAATGGGAATGGCTGTAACAAGAATGATCATAGATGGACGCTGTGTGATTTGCAAGTAAGGATTAATTGCATCTGGATAAGTAGGTTTCCCTTTGAACTTTCCGTAGTGAACATATGTCGGATATACTCGGTCAATCGGTAGATTTGATATCTTTGAACCGTCGAACTTTAGTGTATACCTAGANATATATAACAGGAAATTAAGGAGAAATGGAAACTGCTGTCTAAAGCCTGCTGATAATCTTTCTACCACTATTAAGCTTTCTAACCCTCCTGCAGGTTATTTTGTTTTTGCAATTCATCAGATTCTATCAAAACAATTCATATTTCCTATTGCATTTATCTATGTCCATTAATTCTAATGATCTTTTTTACAAAATCGGTTTTATTTAGCTTGTTGTAGAGAATTCTTCTCTATATTTCACTTTACTAGTTAGTTCTATTGATTATGATTAATTATCTTTAAGATACCACTAATGAGTATAGCGGAATAGATGGCCCCTCCGCCCTTAACCAAAGATCGCGGATTCGATTTCTGTGAATGAAGAACCCCAATAAGGAACTCTTCCCCTTTTTAATGAGTCACGCGACACACGAATTCAAATTAGTCCATCTAATAGGTTGTTGTTGCCTAATAGCGGGCGTATCTAGAGTATAGTGTGGGTTTTCGGGAATTCAGTAACTTTTGCGTAGACCTTATTTTTTTATTAAAAAGTTTACTAAATATCTAACTGTGAACCAAGTTATTATGATATATTAATTTGAAATTATGACAGAAAACCATAAACTTTAAATTCTGGATCCGCATCTGCCTAATAGTTTAAAAAAACATATGAACTTTTAGTGATATGATATGATAGTGTATCAAACAATTCACACCGTTGATGTATAGCTAGAAGTTTTATGTGTATATTTTCATCCCTTGATTTAAATTTTATTATGCCAGCATGCAAGAAACCTAGTACTTCTCTCATCAGTAATAACGCCAAGGTGGTTCATGCCGAGGGAACCACGAACGGTGGCGGTGGTGCTGGAAAAGAGGAAGTGGCAACAAGTGGGATAATAATAACACCCAATTTGAAAATGTACAGTTTTGATGAATTGAAAAGCGCAACGAGAAATTTTAGACCACATACAATATTGGAGGAAGGAGGATGTGGTCGAGTTTTCAAAGGTTGGGATGATGACAAGACATTAGCTCCTTCCAAAATTGGCATCGGAATGACAGTTGCTGTCAAAAAATGTAATGCCGATAGCCTGCAAGGTTTCAAGGAATGGCAGGTAAATATTTAAGTTACATATACCGACATCAGTTAAAAAAAAACTTGATTAATTATTAATGTTATGAAAATTGAACACGTTTCTGTGATTGTGTGTAGGCAGAGGTAAAATTTCTGGGAAAATTTAGTCATCCAAATCTAGTAAAACTAATCGGATACTGCTGGGAAGAGAAGCAATTCCTACTTGTATATGAATACATGCAAAAAGGAAGCTTAGAAAATCATCTTTTCAGAAGTAAGGAGCTATATATATATATATATATATA